>BSBM01000423.1:5150000-5317500 GCA_027924585.1 Larix kaempferi
ACCAAACATTGTCGCCCACCTGAAACTTATGTGGCACCCGATGTTGATGATGGCGCTTCTTGTACTTGGCATTAGACTTCTGTAGAATATCCTGAACCTGTTGGTGGATATGCTGGATCCGTTCAATGAACCGGGAGGTTTTGTCAGCTTCTAGGGACGAGTCGGTCAAGGTGGTCGCAAGGGGAAGTGCAACATCCATGGGGCCCAATGGTTGGAATCCCAACCCCACCTGAAAGGGGCTGTGGCCAGTTGAGCTATGCAGGGCTCGGTTGTAGCTATGTTGGACATAGGGGAGACTCTCATTCCATGTGCGGGGGTGTGTTGAATTGTACATGCACAGGATATGTATGACCATCCAGTTGATGACCTCCGTTTGTCCATCGGTCTGGGGGTGCAAGGCAGTGGATTTGGTGAGCTTGGTATCCGGCAGTGACCAGAGGCTTGACCAGAATGAGCTGAGGAACCAACTGTCACGGTCTGAGATAATGGTCTCTGGGATCCCAACATGTACCCATACTCGTTCAAAGAAGAGCCTTGCAGTGGCTTCTGCTGTGATGTTCTTCTTGCAAGCGGCTAGAATAGCCATCTTGGAAAAGCAATCTACAACCACGAAAACACAGTCGTTTCCTCTCTTGGTGGATGGGAGGCCCGACATGTAGTCCATTGAGATGGATTCCCACGGCCTGTCAGGAGTAGGCATAGGGGTGTATAGGCCCTGTTTCTTAGTGGTCGGTTTGGCAATAGCGCAAGCGATGCAGGACCTGATATACTTGCCGACATCCTGTCGAAGTTTCGGCCAGTAGAAATGTTTCTGCAACACTGCCACTGTCTTTTCGACGCCAAAGTGTCCTGCCACCCGACTATAGTAATCTTCCCAAATCAGCTTCGCATGCTCGCTTGGTGGAACGCAGAGATGGCCCAGATGACACAACAACCCGTCTTAAAGATGGAAATTAGCAACCACTGAGTTGGTGCCCAACATTTGATAGTTGGCGGAGAAGTCAGGGTCTGTCTCGTAGAGGTGGGGCCATCCGGAGGTCTCGTGGCCACAAGAATCTAGCACTGTGGTAAGTGCCGCGACTGGAGGTCGACTGAGGTAGTCAGCAACCCGGTTGGTACTCCCTGTTTTATATTTGATGTTGATGTGGAAATGCTGTAAATATGTTGACCACTTCTGATGGCGGTCATTCTGCAATTTTCCTTGGGTTTGCATGAACTGTAGTGGCTTGTGATCAGTGTGGATGACTGTCTCCTTCCCAAGAATGTAATGTCTCCACTGGCGGCAGGCTTGTACAATGGAGTACATTTCTTTGTCATAGGTAGGGTACTTGCGGACAGCATCTGATAGTGTCTCACTATGATATGCCACGGGGTGGCCGTGTTGAGTGAGAACGGCACCCACAGCATAATCTGAAGCATCTGTCTCGATCTCAAAGGGATGTTGCAGGTTTGGTAATGAGAGTACCGGCGATGAGCACAAACGCTTCTTCAAATCATCGAAGGATTGTTGTTGGGAAGGGCCCCACACAAATTTTGCCTTACCACCACCCTTGGTCACTTGGCTGAGGACCCATGCGATATGAGAGAATCCCAGCACGAACCGGCGATAGAAATTGGCGAGGCCCAAGAAGCTCCGAAGTTCAGTGAGTGTGGTTGGCGCTGGCCAGTCACGGATGACCTGGATCTTGGCTGGATCCACATGCACACCATGTCGATCAATGATGTAGCCTAACTAATGCACCCTGTCCATGCCGAAGGAGAATTTTTCCAAGTTTGCATATAGTTTGTGCGTCGGCAGGGTGTGCAGAACCTGTTGAATATGCTGCAAGTGTTCCTCCCAAGTCTTGCTGTAGATGAGGATGTCATCCAGATACACCACTACAAAATTGTTGGTGAAAGGTCGTAGGATATCGTCCATCATCCTCATAAAAGTTATTGGAGCATTTGTCAAAACAAAAGGCATGACTAGCCATTCAAAAAGACCTTCTTTTGACTTGAAGGAAGTCTTCCATACATCTGTCTCTTCTATTGGGACCTGGTGGTAGCCAGACTTTAGATCAATCTTACTGAAGTATTTTGCCCCTGTGAGCTGATCAAGGAGGTCGTCGATTTGGGGAATCAGGTACCGGTTACGGACTGTGATTTTATTCAGGGCCTGGTAATCAATGCAGAGTCGCTAGGTCCCATCTTTCCTCTACACCAGCACGATTGGGCTCCCACAAGGTGATGAACTGGGATGGATGTGCCCATTGTTGAGCAATTCTTGGATATGCCTCTTGATCTCCTCGTTTTCCAACAGAGAGCGGCGATAGACTGGCCCATTGGGTAGCAGTGCGCCTGGGGTCAGATCGATGGGATGCTTGACCTGGCAGTGTAGAGGTACCCCGGTCGGAGAGGAGAAGATATCTGAGTATCCTTCCACCACCTTATCCACTTGCTTCTGTTGTGTCGATAGATCGGTCGTGGAGGCCTGAGATGTGGCTGCGATCTTTCTTTCACTCTGAGAGCGAATCATTAAGAAGACAAATTTCCCGATCTGAGAGATGACCTTCCTGCATTGCTTGGCAGAGATCAAGGAAATAGCACTAGGAGGGACTGCCTCCAGTGTCCTGTACAATTTCCTGTTCAAAGAAATAATAACACTACGAGGCCTAGACTCATATATAGCGTGACGTTTCCATAAATAAGGTTGACCCAAAAGAACATCTGAAACTTCGAGAGGAGCAACATCACACAATACCTCGTCCTTGAAGGGCTTGATGCCGTATGGCAGTCAGCACCGTTGGCTGATGCGGAGATCGCTTCCTTTACGGAGCCATCCAATGGTGTAGTGTTTTGGGTGTGGCGTTGTCGGTAGGGCCAAGCGTTTGACAACCTCTGCTGAGATGAGATTCTTGTGGCTACCGCTATCAACGATGAAATGCAGTGGGGTGCCTTTTACCCACATCTGTGAATGGAAGAGGTGTTCTCCTTCTTCTGGCTCTTCTGGTTCATCAGGCTGGAGCTTGGTGGTAGCAATGGTGGCACTGGGTTCTGCGTCAATGACCTGTCTTCCCCTTTCTGGTTCGGACTCAGAGTCAGAACCCGCATCTGATTCAGATGCTTTCACTTCAGCCACTAGCGACTGCTTTGAACGGCAATCAGCAGTGTTATGCCAAGGGCTCTTATGGAAGTCGCACCACTTAATGGTATCTTTCTTTGTTTTTCCGGTGTCCTTCTTTGCTTGCGGCTTGGACTGGTTGACCTGGTACTATCCATCTTGGCTCTGTCCTTTATTCTGTGGTTTGGGGATGCCCTTTCCTGTCTTTTGCTGTGGAGTGTTCCCAGGCCCAAATTGTCGCATCTTTTGTTTGAGCTTCTGCTCGATTTTGACGGAATATCGGTAGGCCGCGCCCAAGGAAGAGATGTCCAGAAATTCCATTTCGGGCTGGATGTATCTATGCAAACCACCGCGATACTTGAGCACCAGATGTTGCTCTGAATCTTTGATACCCAACTTGGTGCGCAAGGTATGGAAGATATTTGTGAACTCTGGCACTGCTTGGTCTCTTTCTTGTCGCAGTGTGGGCTATTTGGTATACAAGTCGTCATAACTTCCAACAGGGTAGTATTGTTCCTTAATAGCATCCCTGAAGGATTCCCAGGTGGCTGTGACTGAAAATAATAAGGCTTCTTCTATGTCCTTTTGCTCGCAAAATGTTTCCCACCAATCTTTGACATGGGGAACGGCTTTGAGGAGCGCAAAAGTAATCTTTTCTTTATTCGAAAAGTTATGGACAGAAAAATACCCTTATAGTAGATTCAACTACTTATCTACAGCATCTACGTCTATCTATCCTTCAAATATAGGGATATCGAAGTTGATTTGTACCTTGAAGGGGGCGGCGCCTCCGCTCGAGGAAGATGCGTCGCTTGTTGGTAGTCGCCGAAGGATTTGCGCGAAATTATCCATCATCTTGTTCCTCTGCTGTGTGAGGGATTCCTCAAGCAACATTTTGATAGGATCTCCTGTCCCGTCATCTTTCTTTTCTCCTGCCATGAGAGGTCTCTTGGGCGTGCGAGAGCTTTTGTCCTCAAGAGAAACAAGCTCGAGACACAAGTCTTTGTACCCTGACCTCGTTGGGGACATGCATTAAGACGACAAGGAGCAGACCGCTCTGATACCACTGATTCGGATTTTATGAGCAGAACAAAATGAATACAGATTATTATCAGATGCTTAACACAAAATAACAGAGATACAGTAAAACTGATTTTCTATTCAATAAGGAAATAAGCTAGAACTGTAAAATGCAGCGGAAAACAAGCTTGCTGGAATGGTGGCGGCTTATCTCTGAGAAGAGATGTGATGGCTGTGCTCATTTCACAAGATGATGGTTACAATGTGGCTCTCAAGGCCTTTTACAATAAATAGGAATGTCAAAAACTTAGACATCCAAAAACCTAACCCTAGGAGAAGAAGCGCCAAAAGTCATGTGGGCCCCGTTTGGGTAAGTTAGTACATCAACTTCCCGAGGTCGTAAATTTTGCATACGATCTCCGTTTGGGGCGCTCAGTAGCCTGTTGGAAAGGTCTATCCGAGGTTTACAACTTTCGAATATGGCCAACTTTTTAAGGAGGCAACCGTTTGGCCCTCCAAATTACCAAAAAGGTCATTTAGGGCCTCAAAATGGCCCCGGAAGTTTAGGACCCGAAAAACTGCTAAAAATAGTACAATACCAAAATTGCCGTAAAACTGTTTTGAGCCAGTTGGAAAGGTGGGTGGCCATCGATATCCACTTGGACCAATCCTCCCTCCTTAGGAAGCAGAGGTCTCCATTGCGTTGAGTTCCCCCATCAGATGAGGAAATTTCTGCTGAATTTGGCCTCGGGTGAGCCACTTGCCTTGGTGCAGGAGCTGCCCTGCTTTGAAAACTCGATAAAGATGGATCCTTTGATGTCGAGTGCCCTTCATCTGTGTGTATGCAATATGATCACTAGATGCTTGTTGTAGGCAGTTAGGGTTGAGCTCTGTTGGTGTCAAATTCTCTGCTATCTCTGAGGTGTCTAATAGTGGTGGGAAATATGGCCGAAGGAGAGCCACATTGAAGACTCGATGCAGACCAAGGAAGGGGGGAATGTTGAGCTCAAAAGCATTGTCACCCATCGCCTTGGTGATGGTGTATGGCCCATAACGGAGTGGGTGAAGCTTTCGATGGGGCCCTGTAAGGCGTTCTTTCTGCAGGTGCAACCAAACTTTGTCGCCCACCTGAAACTTATGTGGCACCCGATGTTGATCATGGCGCTGCTTGTACTTGGCATTAGACTTCTGTAGAATATCCTAAACCTGTTGGCGGATATGCTGGATCCGTTCAATGAGCCGGGAGGCTTTGTGAGCTTCTGGGGACGAGTCGGTCGAGGTGGTCGCAAGGGGAAGTGCAACATCCATGCGGCCCAATGGTTGGAATCCCGACCCCACCTGAAAGGGGCTATGGCAAGTTGAGCTATGCAGGGCTCGGTTGTAGCTATGTTGGACAAAGGGGAGATTCTCATCCCATGTGCGGGGGTGTGTTGAATTGTACATGCGCAGGATATGTACGACCATCCGGTTGATGACCTCCGTTTGTCCATCGGTCTGGGGGTGGAAGGCAGTGGATTTGGTGCGCTTGGTATCCGGCAGTGACCAGAGGCTTGACCAGAATGAACTGAGGAACCGACTATCACGGTCTGAGATAATGGTCTGTGGGATCCCAACATGTACCCATACTCGTTCAAAGAAGAGCTTGGCGGTGGCTTCTGTTGTGATGTTCTTCTTGCAAGCGGCTAGAATCGCCATCTTGGAAAAGTGATCTACAACCACGAAAACACAGTCGTTTCCCCTCTTGGTGGACGGGAGGCCCGAAATGTAGTCCATTGAGATGGATTCCCACGGCCTGTCAAGAGTAGGCAGAGGGGTGTATAGGCCCTGTTTCTTAGTGGTCGGTTTGGAAATAGCACAAGCGGTGCAGGACCTGATATACTTGCCAACATCATGTCGAGGTTTCGGCCAGTAGAAATGTTTCTGCAACACTGCCACTGTCTTTTCGATGTAAAAGTGTCCTGCCACCCGACTATAGTGAACTTCCCAAATCAGCTTCGCACGCTCGCTTGATGGAACGCAGAGATGGCCCAGATGACACAACAACCCGTCCTGAAGATGGAAATTAGCAACCACTGAGTTGGTGCCCAACATTTCATAGGTGGCAGAGAAGTCAGGGTCTGTCTCGTAGAGGTGGGGCCATCCGGAGGTCTCGTGGCCACAAGAGTCTAGCACTGTGGTAAGTGCCGCGACTGGAGGTCGACTGAGGCAGTCAGCAACCCGGTTGGTACTCCCTGTTTTATATTTGATGTTGATGTGGAACTACTGTAAATATGTTGACCACTTCTGATGGCGGTCATTCTGCAGTTTTCCTTGGGTCTGCATGAACTGTAGTGGCTTGTGATCAATGTGGATGACTGTCTCCTTCCCAAGAATGTAATGTCTCCACTGGCGGTAGGCTTGTACAATGGAGTACATTTCTTTGTCATAGGTAGGGTACTTGCGGACAGCATCTGATAGTGTCTCACTATGATATGCCATGGGGTGGCCGTGTTGAGTGAGAACGGCACCCACAACATAATCTGAAGCATCTGTCTCGATCTCAAAGGGATGTTGCAGGTTCGATAATGAGAGTACCGGCGATGAGCACAAACGCTTCTTGAAATCATCGAAAGCTTGTTGTTGGGATGGGCCCCACACAAATTTTGCCTTACCACCACCCCTGGTCATTTGGCTAAGGGCCCATGCGATATGAGAGAATCCCAGCATGAACCGGCGATAGAAATTGGCGAGGCCCAAGAAGCTCCGAAGTTCAGTGAGTGTGGTTAGGGCTGGCCAGTCACGGATGACCTGGATCTTGGCTGGATCCACATTCACACCATGTCAATCAATGATGTAGCCTAAGTAATAGACCGTGTCCATGCCGAAGGAGCATTTTTCCAAGTTTGTATATAGTTTGTGCATCCGCAGGGTGTGCAGAACCTGCTGAATATGCTGCAAGTGTTCCTCCCAAGTCTTGCTGTATATGAGGATGCCATCCAGATACACCACTACAAAATTGTTGGTGAAAGGTCGTAGGATATTGTCCATCATCCTCATAAAAGTTGCTGGAGCATTTGTCAAACCAAAAGTCATGACCAGCCATTCAAAAAGACCTTCTTTTGACTTGAAGGCAGTCTTCCATACATCTGTCTGTTCTATTGGGACCTGGTGGTATCCAGACTTCAGATCAATCTTACTGAAGTATTTCTCCCCCGTGAGCTGATCAAGGAAGTCGTTGATTCGGGGAATCGTGTACCCGTTACGGACTGTGATTTTATTCAGGGCCCGGTAATCAATGCAGAGTCGCCAGGTCCCATCTTTCTTCTGCACCAACACGATTGGGCTGCCACAAGGTGATGAACTGGGACGGATGTGCCCCTTGTTGAGCAATTCTTGGATCTGCCTCTTGATCTCTTCGTTTTCCAACAGAGAGCGGCGATAGACTAGCCCATTGGGTAGCGGTGCGCCTGGGGTCAGATCGATGGGATGCTTGACCTTGCAGTGCAAAGGTACCCCAGTCGGAGAGGAGAAGATATCTGAGTATCCTTCCACCACCTTATCCACTTGCTTCTGTTGTGTGGATAGATCGATCATGGAGGCCCGGGATGTGGCTGCAATCTTTCTTTCACTCTTAGAGCGAATCACGAAGAAGACAAATTTCCCAGTCTGAGAGATGACCTTCCTTCATTGCTTGGCAGAGATCAAGGAAATAGCACTAGGAGGGACTGCCTCGGGTATCCTGTACAATTTCCTGTTCAAAGAAATAATAACACTACGAGGCCTAGACTCATATACAGCGTGACGTTTCCATAAATAAGGTTGGCCCAAAAGAACATCTGAAACTTTGAAAGGAGCAGTATCACACAATACCTCATCCTTGAAGGGCTTGATGCCGTATGGTAGTCGGCACTGTTGGCTGACGCGGAGATCGTTTCCTTTACGGAGCCATCCAATGGTGTAGGGTTGTGGGTGTGGCGTTGTCGGTAGGGCCAGACGTTTGACGACCTCTGCTGAGATGAGATTCTTCTGGCTACCGCTATCAACGATGAAATGCAGCGGGGTGCCTTTTACCCACATCTGTGAATGGAAGAGGTGTTCTCCTTCTTCTGGCGCATCTGGTTCATCAGGCTGGAGCTTGGTGGTAGCAATGGTGGCACTGGGTTCCGCGTCAATGATCTGTCTTCCCCTTTCTGGTTCAGACTCAGAGTCAGAACCTGAATCTGATTCAGATGCTTTCACTTCGGCCACCAGCGACTGCTTTAAGCGGCAATCAGCAGTGTTATGCCAAGGGCTCTTATGGAAGTCGCACCACTTCCCGGTATCTTTGTTTGTTTTTCTGGTGTCCTTCTTTGCTTGCGGCTTGGACTTGTTGTCCTGGTACTGTCCATCTTTGCTCTGTCCTTTATTCTGTGGGTTGGGGCCGCCCTTTCCTATCTTTTGCTGTGAAGGGTTCCCAGGCCCAAATTGCCACGTCTTTTGTTTGAGCTTCTGCTCTATTTTGACGGCATATCGGTAGGCCGCGCCAAAGGAAGAGATGTCCAGAAATTCCATTTCGATCTAGATGTATCTATTCAAACCACCACGATACTTGAGCACCAGATGTCGCTCTGAATCTTTGATACCCAGCTTGGTGCACAAGGTATGGAAGATATTTGTGAACTCTGGCACTGCTTGGTCTCTTTCTTGTCGCAGTCTGGTCGATTTGGTATACAAGTCGTGATAACTTCCAACAGGGTAGTATTGCTCCTTAATAGCATCCCTAAAGGATTCCCAGGTGGCCGTGATTGAAAATAATGAGGCTTCTTCTGTGTCCTTTTGCTCGCAGAATGTTTCCCACCAATCTTTGACATGGGGAATGGCTTTGAGGAGCGCAAAAGTTATCTTTTCTTTATTCGAAAAGTTATGGATAGAAAAATACCCTTCTAGTAGTTTCAACCACTTATCTACAGCATCTGCGTCTATCTGTCCTTCAAATATAGGGATATCGAAGTTGATTTGTACCTTGAAGGGGGCAGCGCCTCCGCTCGAGGAAGATGCGTCGCTTGTTGGTAGTCACTGAAGGATTTGTGCGAAATTATCCATCATCTCGTTCCTCTACTGCGTGAGGGATTCCTCAAGCATCATTTTGATAGGATTTCCTATCCCGTCATCTTTCTTTTCTCCTGCCATGAGAGGTCGCTTGGGCGTGCGAGAGCTTTTGTCCTCAAGAGAAGCAAGCTCGAGACCCAATTCTTTGTACCTTGACCTCATTGGCGACATGCATTAAGACGACAAGGAGCAGACCGCTCTGATACCACTGATCCGGATTTTATGAGCAGAACGAAATGAATATAGATTATTATCAGATGCTTAACACAAAATAACAGAGATACAGTAAAACTGGTTTTCTATTCAATAAGGAAATAATCTAGAACCGTAAAATGCAGTGGAAAACAAGCTTGCTGGAATGGTGGCGGCTTATCTCTAAGAAGAGATGTGACGGCTGCGCTCATTTCGCAAGATGATGGTTACAATGAGGCTCTCAAAGCCTTTTACAATAAACAGGAATGTCAAAAACCCCAGACATCCAAAAACCTAACCCTAGGAGATGAAGCGCCAAAAGTCATGTGGGCCCCGTTTGGGTAAGTTAGTACATCAATTTCCTGGGGTCGTAACTTTTGCATACGATCTCCATTTGGGGCGCTCGGTAGCCCATTGGAAAGGTCTATCCGAGGTTTACAACTTTCGACTGGGGCCAAATGTATGTCGGGGGCAACCATTTGGCCCCCCAAATTGCCAAAAAAGGTCATTTAGGGCCTCAAAATGGCCCCGAAAGTTTAGGACCTGAAAAACTGCTAAAAATAGTACAATACCAAAATTGCCGTAAAACTGTTTTGAGCCAGTTGGAAAGGTGGGTGGCCACCGATATCCACTTGGATCATTCCAAGCTCAGAAGTTATAAGCCCCTTCAAGCTTGTCTTCAAGCTTGGTGTGGTGAGACATCTTTTAAAGAATACTTCAAATGGAAATAGAAAAGATTTAGATTCTTACCACTTGAATTCCTGAAAATTGGATCTGGTCCCAGATTAGGTTTTGTCAGAGAAACCCTAAAATTTTAAACTTTGAATTTGAACTTTCTGACAGGATAGAAAAACGCACCCTTGTGAACTGATCAGCCTGGTGTCTTCATAAATTCAGATCTGCAAAGTTTCACCCTTCAAAAATGGGTTTTAGTCTTCCTGCATTCACTAAGGAGAACCCTGAATTGGAGTTTGAGTTTCCCGAAGATATACCCAGCCAAAAATCTCGATCCAAAGCTCACAACTTCTGTTTTTCCAAGGAGCTTTCAGATATGTCTTTAGTTTCCAGAAATTCCTATTGTTTAGGAAACCCTAATTTTTAGGGCCAAAACTGAAACAGCTCAAAGAATTCTGATTGGATAGATAGATTCTCCTTGATGAGTAGAGTCAATCTACTATACTACTTTTCAAAAATTTGTGGAGAGAAACCCAATAAACAAGAAACCCTGGTTTCCACCACTGCACAATGTCTTCTTCTCAGGTTAGCTTTGATACCATGTTAATTTTGAGCATTAATTCAATATACTTTAGCATCTTTACTGAGAGAATAACATGTATAGTATATCAATGCATATCAATCATATCAAGCATAGAAAGCATCACAAGAATCAAAAGGATGAGACACATAACACACAGAGTTTCCATGGGGAAAACCCTTAGGTGAAAAACCCCACAACTTCCTCAAAGATAGATAGAGCCACAAGTACATCCATGTACAACCCAAGTACAATAGATAGACCTCCACTAGCAAGTGATCCTCCTACTTCGATGTGCACCACTTTCCGAGTGAGAGAAGTATGACTTCTGAGATGATCTAAATAGAGGATCCTGATCCTCTATTTATACTTGTCCTGACCTGCCTAATTACTTATGAGGCCAACTTGTCTAACTCAGCCTAATAACCTCATTTAATTACAAACCGGGCCGACACCCACATCAGGTGGTCTAATAATCCATCAGCAGGTTAACCACTTGCGACACTTGATAATACAAATGACGACACTTCACTATAGAGGTACAAAACATCTCTATAGGAGTACAAACAAATATACATAGGAAATATATTCCGAAGTTACATATACATCAACATTATGTACCAATACGACTCTTCCATGCGTAAATAATTTGAATAATTTCATCGCCATATCCCTTACCGAAAGACAAAGACTAGTACAATTCCCTAACATATCTACATAATGAAGGTCAACATTGCTAGCCCTTTTATTATCATAAAATTTATTAATCAATGTAACTACTCCCAATCTCTGAGAATTAAATACTCCTAGTTACTATTTTTCATTTCCAACACCCAAGTAAATTAACTAAATCAATTTCTTATCTATTAATTTGTTGGAGTAGTAACTAGATAATTTTCAAATCAGTCACCATTTTTACTTTTCCCTATATAACTTGACATACTTTCTATTATTTGATTTCATGATAAAGGTATGGTTTTCATCTTAGTAAAGTCTCTTCTCATACTTTTCACATTACTTGAAAAGTTGCATATACATACTAAAATCATTCATTCCAATTTTTTTTTAAATAATAAAAGGGAGTATTTATTGGGATAGTAATAAGGTAAAACAAATTCACCCCTAATCTTTTCTCATTCTTTGAAATGTTACATTCCACGATAATAGAACTCATTCCACATTTTAAGTATCAAATTTATAAAATAACCAAATGTGAGTAATAAATCTAGAATGATAGAAGAGGAATTATAATCATATAAAACTTTTGATTTTTATTACATCATTCCTAAGCATTTATACCATATACCACAGTTCGACCTAACCCCTACATTTTAACCATCATTTAATAAAAGGACCAATACTCAATCAACCCTTAATAATTTTCAATAAAAGATATCATTTGAAGCTCATATCGAACTGTCTATAGGATCTATAACATTGTAAGTGAGCTAATTAGTAATGCAATCGAACTTAACTAAACAAATAGCATCTTCATCACATGGGTGGAGTTACAATACCATGAATTGCACTTAAGTTTGATTTAGACATGGTATAACTTATGTACAGGGTGATCATAATTCCCTAAGTTAAAATATGTGTATAAAATATATGATTTCCATTGTGGAGATACTCATAAATTACGGTATTATCTTCCCTAATATTTTAACTTAGCATCTATATACATATGTAACGGCAATCACAATTACACCAAAGTTTATTCATTTTGTAATTTAAAATAAAGGTAAATAGATACATTCACAGCCGTAAATTCATTTCCATAGCATACCTTAGGCATAAGGTAGGCGACTACGCATTAGGGGAAATAATATAAGAAATGCAACCCCTTGAGGACTGTCATACAAAGACGAGTAGTTAATAAATTATAACTTAAGGACAGCCTTAACCATATTTCTACATATGATCCTTCCATACGGTTAATTGTCAATTAGATAGGCTACTGAGCATGATGCTCGGCGAGGTCGATCGGAACAGGAATCATGCAGTAGGTGAGAGAGCTTAAGCTTTTAATATCATCACGCAGATCAGGTAGTGAGAAGGAGGAACTAACAATATTACATAACTTTATTTACATATTTCAATAAATGTTCCTAAAGGTGTTCACTTACTCTGTGTACCCTAATTCCATTACAGCATAGATAATTGTAAAGATGTGAATATATATATATATATATATATATATATATATATATATATATAAAATGCATTAAACATTCATAGCACATGTATATAATGCATTAAGGTTTTCACAATAACCTAAAAGAATTCATAATAGAATCGTCAATCATATTTTTGAAATGCAACGCAAAGATTCTCAAGATTAATTTACAGTTGTGGTTTCGATGCCAGATTTATTCATAATGGAGATAGAAATGCAGAGATTTCAATCGCAGAATGGATTCTGAAATGATCCTTCAAATTGCAAAAATACAAACGCAGAGATTAAATTTGCGATCGAATGTTATCAAATTATGAATCCGAAAATGAGTACAGATTGGATTTGGAAGCGTTCGCCAGATAGAGAGTCATCGTAGAGATTAAAATTACAAAATGGGATCTGAGACATTCATCCGATTTCAACGCTAATATTTACTCTATAATGCATTATAATGCTAGTCAATCAATGACTGGACATACACATAGCGATCACGAAATCACAAGGAGTAATTAAATTGTACCGATGCAGGGTCGGACTAGATGCAGGAGGTTGACTTATTGAATATCGACTTTGTTGATAGATATCCCAAGAGAGAATCACGCACAAGTTGGCTCATAAGGGATCATTAAATTAGTTTTGCTTACAGCGAGTACATCTGTATGGGTTAGATTCATCCACGGCGACAGGTGGTAGACTGCTATCCAGATTGATTAAAACCACAGAGATACAGTTCCAGTTCATACATTGAATTTCTGAAAGTCTCATTAGTTGTTCAATAGAGTTTTCATCAATTTCCCAAAATCGAAATTTGATTAAAAATTTAAAACCACACGCCAATATCCAAGTGCGAAATGCTTGGGTTTTGGAAATCATACGCCAAGATGGATTCAAATGCTATATGAAATTGAAACTAAAACGCTAAGTCTGGATTTTTATGCTTATGAATTTAAAAAAAAATCATAAATGCCAAGGTGGGGGCTCAGATTGTTATGAATTCGAATCTATATAAACGCCAATTCTAGGATTCAATGCTATGAACTTTTAAATTCATAAGCGCCAAGGATTAGTTCATGTAGATCTCTACCAAAGAAGATATCAACTAATCGCAGAAATAGAGCGCAGAGATTAAAATATAAGTGTTAGATGGGTTCACTTCAGGGGTTCAGAGATTTGAAAATAGCTAAGATCGGCTGCGGAATTTGGAAGCACCAAAAAAAAAACAATTATGGGATCGGCGGCAGGGTCTAACTCATTTAAATGAAATCTGGAATTAATACAGAGGACAACAATGGAAATTTCTGTCAATAAATGAGGAAACACAGAGAGAAAAGTATTATTTGATGCAGATCCAAATACTATGTGTCTCGTTGTAATGCCCACCTCAGCACTTGTGTTTGATTTTGATTATGTTAGACTTGTGATTGACCAGATTATTTTAGACCTACGACTGATTTGACTATTTGAGGGCACTGATTTAAAGTGACCCGTAGTTATAAAACTTGGACCATGAATGATTGCTTTAAACTTTATATGTCAAATGAAAAATGATGATTTGTTTATACTTAACTCACTGAGAAAATGAAAATGATGGATATTGGAATTACTTGAAATGAAAAATAATGATTTGTTTATACTCGACTGACTGAGAAAATAAAAATGATGAATGTTGAAATGTTTATTAGTGCAGCGCTACTAATATGCGTTTGAGTGTGTGCAGTGGCAGGTAAAACGATCTACCGACTGACCCACAATGGAAATATCGGGGTCATAAGAACGGAAAGAACAGTTAGGGGTACAACGACTCACTGTCGACCCTGAACTAGTAATTCACGCACAGGTGAAGCCGTTTCAGCTGACCCGGGGAAGTGTATGTCGTACGAGCAAGACCATAATGATTTGGTCACGTGTGATGAGTTGATGGGCGCGCAATAAGGAGAGCCTTATCCCTCAACATCCCTTAGTCTCCAAGGAGCGTAATTGAGAAATCGCGGTAATGACTCCCGATCGCTATGCAGTGCTCCACATAAGAAGAAAGAAAGATGTTGTCGGAAGGGCTCGCTGAAAAGGTACCTAGACAAAAAAAAGTGGGAAAATAAAATTATTCATGCATGCATAATTAGAATATAAAATAAGTGTGAAGATTTTAGAAATTTAAATATTAAAAGAATTAAAATTTTATTCCTATTATCAGAATGGTTATATTATTCCTTATTTTATTTAGAGAAAAGAAGATTTATAAGAAGAAATTTGGAAAGAGAACTAAACAAAAATAATTTTGTTTAATTCGAAATACCTCACTCACCTACTTTAAAAAAATAAGAAAAACCAAAGTTAACTAAAGGCACTGTAAATGAAATCCTTTTAAAAATGTAGATTCTAAAAATTTGCAAATATCTTTTATAAATAATTTAATTTAATATATATATATATCTAAAAAAAACATATACTTATTATATATATATATATATATAATAATATAATAATAACTTTTTTTTAATTTGGTGTTAAATTAGTTTTTAATAAATAAAGATAAAACAATCTCTTTATAATTTTATATTTCTAATAAGAGAAATTAAATAAATAAAAACGTTTAGTTTACAAAAGATATGAAGTAAACTAAAAGAGGACCAAGGGAAGAGCAGGACTCTTCTACACCTAACTCCAACTGATTTAGGGAATTAGGCGCACCTTGAAGACATTGAGACACATGGATCTGAGAATATTGTTAATTAAAATATTAAATTAAATTAAATAATGTGCATGAACAGACACATGGCACAAGAGTTTTTCCTATATAAAGAGGGAGGAGAAAGAGAGAGGGATCTGTTGCTCCCAAATGCTAGATGGTCATCATAATCACAGATTATGCTATGATCCTTGGAGTTGGGATTAGCCAGAACGAGGATTGGGAGATCCTTTCGGGAGGCTATTAGTGTGTGTTCTTACGACCCCCTTGAGCTCGGGGGTTCGAGGTGAAGAATAATACCCTTGATATGGTAGGGTGGTCAACCGAGGGGTCTGCGGTATAAATCATGAAGGTTGGAGGAGATCGACGATACGATTGGATCAGCAAACAATCGACGGCAGCTGGATCGACCATTGGAACAGGTTACATGTCTTTATTTACAGTTATATTAGTATGATTTTTGCAATGAATATTTACTATTTTTTAAACATTAAGAAGTTTTATTGGTGTAGAAAAAATGATAGAAATCTGCTCTCTGTCAAATTATGAATGCATAGATTTATTCAATGAGAAATCGTGAGCTTGTAACTCTGTCACTTAAAGGAAATTTGATTCCCTATAGTTTTTGAAATCGATCTTATTTTCTTTTATTCATCTGTGTTGAAAAGTTAATTCCAGATCTGTATTTGTGAAATCGCATCCTAATTTTTAATTTTGCTTTTGTTTAAAATTTAAATCTAGATCTGAGATTGAGGAATCAACAAGCTTATGACTCTGTCACTTAATGGGATTCGATTCTCTATGAAATGAGAAATCGATTTCATTTTCTTTATTCATCTTTGTTAAAAAGCTAACTCTAGATTTGAATCTACGGTTAAATTTAGACAGAGTTCGAATTAAATTTGAAATCGATATTTGATATTATATGTTAGTATGAAAATGCAGTTTCAGATCTGAATTTATGGTTAAATTTAGACGGAGTCCAATCCTCAATAGATATCGACTTTGACATCATATTTTTAAATATGAAATCGCATCCTCTGATGTAAATTGGTAGTCAAGTTTAGTGTGAATTAATTCAATTTAGGGCGACTCTGTATATTGATTGCAGAGTTCGATCCTCAAAAAAATATATATATAGATTTTGACATTATATAATAATATGAGATCGTATTCTCAGATCTAATGAGCAATTAATTCTTTAATTGAATGTTAGGACAACTCTGTCCATCAATGACAGAAGCTCGATCCTCAAACTGATATAGATTTTGGCATTAAATTATAAGGTGAAATATTGCATTCCTTCGGATCTGAAATTCTCGGTCAAGTTTTAGTGGAGAAAATGTAGGACGACTCTGTCCATCAATGACAGAGCTCGATCCTCAAGAGATATGGTTGATATTGTATTTCAGATATGAAATAGGCGTTTTCTGTCTTGTAAGAAATTATAATTTGATTTGTCTTAGCTATGGATATGGCGTTTCCCAGCCTTCAAGAAAGTTGTAATTTGATAGCTCTGTCTTAGATATGAAGATGGCGTATTTTTATCTTGCAAAAAATTTTAATTCGATTTTTAAATAGATCTGTCTTAGCTATGGAAATGGCATTTCCCAGTCTTCCAGAAAGTTGTAATTTGATAGCTCTGTCTTAGATATGAAGATGGCGTATTTCGATCTTGCAAGAAATTTTAATTCGATTTTTAAATAGATCTGTCTTAGCTATGGAAATGGAATTTCCCAGTGTTCAAGAAAGTTGTAAATTGAATATCAAATAACTCTGTCTCGGAGATGGCAATGGCCTTTCTCTTCATGGCTGTTCCAAGAAATTCGAGCTATGATCTTTAAAGTAACTCTGTGTTTGAATTTCAAATTGAACTACGCCTCTAAAGTCTATGTTGTCTCATATTAAAGGATCATTAAATTACTGCCGAGTCGCAGCAAACTAATTATTGTATTGAAATTTTTAAACAAATTTATTATGATTTACTTCTTATTATGCGAATGACTTATTATAAATTATCAGTTGAAATAGTTATTCTGATATGTTCAATTAGCATGTCCCTTAATTATCCATTTGGAAATGCACTTTTATTACTCTATTAACTAGAATAGTTATTTATTTATGATATTTTATGTATGAATGCCTTCGAATGGCTAGTCAACCGTTTGGGAGTTTTCATGATACCTCTTAAGGGAAATAGAAAACGTTATTCACTTTTTAGTATTTTGGAACTGTTTATTAAGTATTCTTTTTAAGAATATAGGGAAGCGTAAAATGTTATGTGAACATTAGAATTTCATAGGTAGAAAATTCTAAATGTTTGTTAAAAATTTAGCAATAAAATCACTTTATCAAATGATATGAGAATAAGCTTACAGTGAAAGTTTATTAAGGTATTCATTGGTTATTATAAGTATTGGAGGTTAATAAGCCTTTAGAACGTTATTGCATTTAGTTGAGAATGCTAAGTAGTGACATTGCTTATGATGAAGTGTGATAAAATATTGTAAATGTTTATGATAAGTTTTAAACATTGGGAAGTATAAATAAGGTTGCTTGTGATTAAGATTTGGTAGTATATATATATATAAATATTGTGGGACAATATAATTATATATGTGTTAGATATTCATATAGTAATTGACATTGTTTTCTTTTACTTGTTAATGGTTAATTCTAAATATGAACAATTAGATTATGGGAATTTGATGTATGATGCTTTATAGTCAATGATCTTATTGTGATTAAGATTTGGGACGATATATATGTATATATATTGTAACAAGGAAATGAGAATGATATTTGAATTCATGTTGTACGTTCTCACATTCATTTAACGAAATCTTTAATCCATGTCGCACTTTACAAGGGATTGAGTTCTTGAATATTGTCGAAAATTAAGGTTATCTAAGGAAGAATTCATTAGATTCTTTATTGAATCACGAAAGTTGAGCATGGTGGAAAAGAAGAGATTAGAGCTAGGAAATAATTTTTTTATATGAGACCTCGAATTATAAATAATTAAGACATGTTTATGAACAATGTTTATAGGTATAATGAATGTTTGGATTAAAGAGGATTTTTCTTAACACTAGTGAATTGGTACTTAATTGTTTAAATTGTGTCTAATAGATTATAACTCACTAATTCATTAACCCCAGGTTCAATTTAACCTCATTAATGGAAAATGGATTACGTCAAGTTCAATAAACATTCTTGAGGTTTAAAAAAAAAAAAAAAAACACTTACTCAACTTGACGAACCCTACATTTGGTATCAGAGCACGGTCAAACCTAGTTCGGACAGAAAAATTTCCGCAAACACTTGGTAAACTGCTTGAATAATTTTATTTTTTTTACATTGCATGACAATCAGACCTTTGCCATGGACTGACGGACTCGGCGAGGTAGGACTAGGAGGGGACGAGCACGGGCAGCATGCCCACCAACCCCTCTAGTCGCTACTCCACCCAGAGCCGAAGAGACGATTAATTTACCCACCGACGAAGTCATGAACATGATGAGGAACTTCCAAGGAATGTTGGAAGCACTACTGACCTGACTAGACCGCACGGAATACCGACCGATAGTACCTGCAACTGAACCACAAAACCCACTTCCTGCCAACATTCATAGAGAACTGGAAAAAGTAATAATTCAAGAATTTTGGGGTTCCACTGAAGGAGCCGCGACAAAAGCTTGGTTAGAGAACATGGTGGTGTGCTTCTCCTCGAGGGACTAGACCTCGAACCTAAAGGTACACGTGGCCAATTTATAGCTAAAGAGAAGCCTGAGGAAGGAATTTCAGCTCTATGCAGTAATAGAAATGAACAAAGACAAGGACAAAGCTAACATCGCCGACCATCCCTTATTTGCAGAATACATGGATGTATTTCTTGATGCCCTACCTGGATTACCATCTCAGAGAGAACTAGAGTTTACCATAGAACTGAAGCTGGGAACGGAACCGATCACAAGAGCTCCTTACAGAATGTCTGTTCCAGAACTGAAAGAACTGCAGATGTAGTTACAAGAGCTCTTGGATCTAGGGCTAATTAGACCAAGCATCTCCCCGTGGGGAGCACCAGTACTCTTTGTTAAGAAGAAGGATGGGCCGCGGAGATTCTACATTGACTACCGCCAGTTGAACAAGGCTGCTGTGAGGAATCAGTATCCTTTACCTAGGATCAATGACTTGTTCGATCAGATGAAAGGCGCCACAATATTTTCAAAGATTGATTTACGATCAAGTTACCATCAGTTGAGGATCATAGAAGCTGATATTCTGAAGACCGCTTTTAAGACACGGTTTGGACACTACAAATTCGTAGTGGTATCTTTTGGGTTGGCCAATGCACCTAATGTCTTCATGACCTTGATGAGCGATGTATTCCACCAATATCTCAACAAGTTCGTACACGTATTCCTCGATGATATTCCTACTTACTCCAAAACACTAGAGGAACATGGAGAGCATATCCGGTTAGTCTTACAATGTTTAGGGAAAACCAACTTTATGGGAAGTTGTTGAAATCATCCTTCTTCCAGATGGAAATCCACTATTTGGGACATATTATTTATGGCAATGACATAGCAGTAGATCCCGCCAAGATTGAGACAATTTGGGAATGGCCAGCGCCAACAAACGTACACAAAGTGAGAAGCTTCATAGGTCTTGCGGGATATCACAGGAGGTTTGTCGAAGGATTCTCGAGGATTGTAGGACCAATCATTGAGTTGCAAAAGAAGGATAGACCATTTATTTGGACAGATAAATGTGCAAAAGCATTTGCAAGATTGAAGGAGTTATTGATAATGGCACCAATTCTGAAAATGCTTGACATGGAGGAAGATTTCTTGGTATGCACTAATGCATCCAAGGATGGAGTCGGATGTGTGCTAATGCAGGGAGGGAGAGTGATTTCCTACTCTCAGAGACTAAGAACACATGAGGAAAACTATGTGACACATGACATAGAACTGACTGCAGTAATGCATGCTTTACGCTTATGGCGACACTACCTAATAGGAAGGTAATTTGAACTTAAAACGGATCACCATGGATTGCAGTATATCTTTACTCAGAGTGATCTAAATGCTAGACAAAGGAGATAGTCAGAACAGTTGAGTGAGTATGACTTTGACATTACCTATGTGAAGGGAACCTTGAACAAAGTAGCAGATGCACTTAGTCGAAGACCCCGCAGCTTCTCAGTTGTTTCGATGCAGGCCAACCTGAGAGAAAAAGTGGTTGGGCTACAACAATAAGACAAGTGGTACAATGAGGTAAAGGCTAAGATAGAACATGAACAAATGGAACTACCCAAGTATAAGGGTTATTCGTTGGAAAATGATGGGTTGTTGAGATACAACAACCATATTTATGTACCAGAGAACAATGAGCTCAGGAAGCTAGTCCTAGAAGAAGATCACCGAGCTGTTTATAGAGCACATCCTGGTATGAAGAAGATGTATGAAGATCTTTATCCTTTATTCTTCTGTCATGGCATGAAGAGAGATGTGATAAACTTTGTCGCCAGATGCATGGAGTGTCAGCTAGTCAAAGCTGAGCATAGACACCCTGTCAGACTACTCAAGCGTCATGCCATTCCTGAGTCAATGTGGGAGATCATCTCCATGGATTTTATTGTGGGATTACCTTTGACCCGCAAGAGGCATGATACCATCTTTATGGTAGTAGACACTCTCATGAAGAGTGCACATTTTATACCCATCAAGAACACTTATCAGGCCCCAGAGATTGCTAGAGTGTTCATTAATGAGATTGTACCACTGCACAGAGTGCCAAGGAAGATAATATCTGATCGGGGATCAGTATTCAGAAGTAGATTTTGACAAGCTTACAGGAAGTTATGGGAACACAACTCAAATTCAGCACTGCAAACCATCTGGAGACTGATGGGTAGACTGAGAGAGTGAACCAGATACTAGAGGACATGTTGAGAATGTATGTGATGGATCCGTAGACCCATTGGGAGGAGTTTCTACCTCTAGTAGAGTTCGTGTATAACAACAGCTATCATAGTTCGATACAGATGGCGCCATTTGAGTTTTTGTATGGCTGACCCTGTCGAACACCCTTGACTTGGGACAGACTCGAGGATAGGAGTCTACTTGGACCCGATGTGATTTAAGAAATGGAGGAACAAATGGCAGATATCCGCGCTCGACTGAAAGAGGCATAAGATCGACAGAAGAGTTATATCGATGTGCATAGACTCGATAGAAAGTATCAGGTTGGAGACCGGGTATTTTTGCGAGTGAGGCCGCAAAAGAGTACTATCAGGTTTTGGAAAGGGACATAGCTATCTCCCAGGTTCGTGGGACCCTTCAATATATTATAACGGATAGGACCGGTTACCTACTGTCTTGCATTACCATCATCATTGCATAGGATGCAAAATGTTTTTCACGTATAAGCACTTAGACATTACATTTCTAATTCAGCAGATATTATTGACATGAGAAACCTACGGATAACGGACGAAGGGGCCGTGACGGCAGAGCTGATATGCATATTGTGCCGTCAAACACAGAATCTTAGGTAGTGTGTGATTGATGAGGTCAAGGTTCAGTGGGATAGCTATAGTCCCAGTTCTGCGACCTGGGAGGATGCAACTGAGATGCGTCAGGACTTTCCTTTTTGTTCTGAACTTTGGGACAATGTTTTAATAAGAGGGGGTGTATGTAATGCCCGCCTCAGCACTTGTGTTTGATTTTGATTATATTAGACTTATGATTTACTAGATTATTTTGAGACCTAGGACTGATTTGACTATTTGAGGACGCTGGTTTGAAGTGACCCGGAGTTATAAAACTTGGACCATGAATGATTACTTTAGACTTTATATGTGAAATGAAAAATGATGATTTGTTTATACTCGACTCACTGAGAAAATGAAAATGATGGATATTGGAATTACTTGAAATGAAAAATAATGATTTGTTTATACTCAACTGACTGAGAAAATAAAAATGATGAATGTTGAAATGTTTATTAGTGCAGTGCTACTAATATGCATTTGAGTGTGTGCAGTGGCAAGTAAAACGATTTACCAACTGACCCATAATGGAAATATCGGGGTCGTAAGAACAGAAACAACACTTAGGGGTACGACGACTGACTATTGACCCTGAACTAGTAATTCACGCACGGGTGAAGCCGTTTCAGCTCACCCAGGGAAGCGTATACCGTACGGGAAAGACCATAATGATTTGGTCGCGTGCGATGAGTTGAGGGGTGCGCAATAAGGAGAGCCTTATCCCTCAACATCCCTTAGTCACCAAGGAGCGTAGTTGAGAGATTGCGGTAACGACTCCCGATCGCTATGCAGTGCTCCCCATAAGAAGAAAGAAAGATGCCGTCGGAAGGGCCCGCCAAAGAGGTACCTAGACAAAGAAAAGTGGGAAAATAAAATTATTCATGCACGCATAATTAGAATATAAAATATGTGTGAAGATTCTAGAAATTTAAATATTAAAAGAATTAATATTTTATTCTTATTATCAAGATGGTTATATTATTCCTTATTTTATTTGGAGAAAAGGAGATTTAGAAGAAGAAATTTGGAAAGAGAAGTAAACAAAAACAATTTTGTTTAATTCGAAATACCTCACTCACCTACTTTAAAAAAATAAGAAAAACCAAAGTTAACTAAAGGCACTGTAAATGAAATCCTTTTAAAAATGTAGATTCTAAAAGTTTGCAAATATCTTTTATAAACAATTTAATTTAATATATATATGTTTATATATATATATATATATTTTAAAGAAAAACATATACTTATATTATATATACATATATAATAAGAAGCACAACTTTTTAACTTGGTGCTAAATTAGTTTTTAATAAATAAAGATAAAACAATCTCTTTATAATTTTATATTTCTAGTAAGAGAAATTAAATAAATAAAAACATTTAGTTTACAAAAGATAGGAAGTAAACTAAAAGAGAACCAAGGGAAGAGTTGGACTCTTCTTTTTTTTCAAAAAGAAAATAGCGTAATTTCATTCATCATATTGAGATCAAAATTACATTTGAGGTTCACTGTATCAGTGTGATATCCAGGTCCTATGTAGCATAGAGTTCTTTGATGAGACTGTTACGTCTACTTTCAAAATACTTGATGATAATATCCTTTCTGTTTTCAATAACAAAATAGTGACAGTTTTGTCCCTGCGGACGTAATACTGTTAACATATAAATTGTTTTCTGTAAAAATAAATATATAGAGAGATTACATTAAAATGAGTTCTTTCCCAGCAAAAGGTAGTATAAGTAAAACATCTCAATCCACGAACGGTCTGTGATAAAACTCATAAGACTGTTCATCTCTGACTTCCTTTACTTTCCAAATGCCATAGTCCAAGAGCAGCCCCTCCTTGGACGCCTGGTCCGCTTCCCAGTTAATTTCCCTGTACACATGCCGGCAGGTAAGGTTGTCAAATGATAATATGACATTTTGTACAGTTGTAAGTAAATTTGTGAGTCTGATATTTCTGCATGCATGAGTTTGCTTGATCCAGTTGATAACATTCATCGAGTCCCCATAGACCGTCAACTGCTTGATACCCTTTTCTATGGCAAAGATAAGAAGAAGTTTTATACTCATCAGTTCCGCATATTTATTTGTACCCGCCCCCAGCCCCATGGTAAGCATGAAGTAATGAGAGTCTGACAGAAATAATAAAGCTCCTCCTCCGCAAATTTCATTTTGAGCTGCTCCGTCAAAGAAACCCCAAGGATGAGATTTATCAAGATCAAGTGCCAAATCCCTATTCTGATAAGCCGCTCTCACATGTACTGGAATTGATTTAAAGATGCCCACTGCTTGGGCACTGGTAAGTTCAGGAAGAGAAGATCTGTCCTGGAAGATAGCCCCATTCCTAGCCAACCAGATCCCCCATATCACTATCAGAGGTAAATCTTTCAGATTCGAATTAGCGACATTTCTCCACCATCTCTCCCACGCACTATTCACATAGTTGCCCTCCCATCTCAAATCCAGTCCAAACTGTCGCGAGCATTCTTTCCAAACCGCAATCGAGTAAGGGCATGTAATGAAGAGGTGAGATATCGATTCCAGATTCATTTTGCACAGTACGCACCAGCCAGGGCCCTGAAAAGATCTTTTTTGTAAATTGTCCCAAGAGGGAACCCTGTTTTCAAGTGCACACCACATAAACACCCTTGATTTAGGAGGACATTTAGGCTTCCACAGAGGTTTCCACCACCAAACCTCCTCCCTTATACCATCCTCTGCACTCAATTTTTGATACCCCGCCTTAGGTGTATACTTCCCTTCCGGATCTGACTCCCAAATCAAGACATCTTCCTGATCCGACAGCTGGATGCGAGCATTATGAAGACCTCTGATATATAACTCCAAGAAACCTGCTTCTGGTTCTACCAACCCCAGCATATCAGCGCTCTTCCAGTGTTGAAACCACGGATCCCTTGGTCTCAGATCTGGTAACTGATTAAGAGTTTTAATCCCCCTGATGGCCAGGGCTTGTACCACCCCCACGGGCAGGTTATGATGATGTTCACTACCCAACCAGGGGTCCCTGCCGACCTGAACCCTTTCCCCATTTCCCACATCCCAAACCAGATCTGACTCAATCAAAGAAAAAGATCTTACCACCGCCTTCCAGATAACCGACCCCCCGGAGTGTGACTTTCCCGGTTTCCTAATCCACTCCTCCAAGCTTTCATTGGGAAGGTATTTCTGTTTTATAACCCTCGTCCATAAGCTAACTCCTAACTCCCACTCATTTAGGGAATTAGGTGCACCTTGAAGACATTGAGACACATAGATTTGAGAATATTGTTAATTAAAATATTAAATTAAATTAAATAATGTGCATGGACAGACACATGGCACAGGAGCTTTTCCTATATAAAGAGAGAGGAGAAAGAGAGAGGGATCTCTTGCTCCCTAATGTTGGATGGTCATCATAATCACAGATTATGCTATGATACTTGGAGTTGGGATTAGCGAGAACGAGGATTGGGAGATCCTTTCGGGAGGCTATTAGTGTGTGTTCGTACGACCCCCTTGAGCTCGAGGGTTCGAGGTGAAGAAGAATAACCTCGATATGGTAGGGTGGTCAACCGAGGGGTCTGTGGTATAAATCGTGAAGGTTGGAAGAGATCGACGATAGCGGCTTGATCAACAAACAATCGACGGCAGCTGGATCGACCATCGGGACAGGTTACATGTCTTTATTTACAGTTATATTAGTATGATTTTTGCAATGAATATTTACTATTGTTTAAACATTAAGAAGTTTTATTGGTGTAAAAAAAATGATAGAAATCTGCTCTCTGTCAAATTATGAATGCATAGATTTATTCAATGAGAAATCGTGAGCTTGTAACCTTGTCACTTAAAGGAAATTTGATTCCCTATAGTTTGTGAAATCGATCTTATTTTCTTTTATTCATCTGTGTTGAAAAGTTAATTCCAGATCTGTATTTGTGAAATCGCATCCTAATTTTTAATTTTGCTTTTGTTTAAAATTTAAATCTAGATCTGAGATTGAGGAATCAACGAGCTTATGACTCTGTCACTTAATTGGATTCGATTCTCTATGAAATGAGAAATCGATTTCATTTTCTTTATTCATCTTTGTTAAGAAGTTAACTCTAGATTTGAATTTACGGTTTCTGAATTTATGGTTAAATGTAGACGGAGTCCGATCCTCAATAGATATAGACTTTGACATCATATTTTCAAATATGAAATCGCATCCTCTGATCTAAATTGGTAGTCAAGTTTAGTGTGAATTAATTCAATTTACGGCGACTCTGTATATTGATTACTGAGTTCGATCCTCAGAAAAAATATATATATAGATTTTGACATTATATATTAATATGAGATCGTATTCTCAGATCTAATGAGCAATTAATTCTTTAATTGAATGTTATGGCGACTCTGTCCATCAATGACAGAAGCTCGATCCTCAAACTGATATAGATTTTGGCATTAAATTATAAGGTGAAATAGCATTCCTTCGGATCTGAAATTCTTGGTCAAGTTTTAGTGGACAAAATGTAGGACGACTCTGCCCATCCATTACAGAGCTCGATGCTCAAGAGATATGGTTGATATGGTTGATATTGTATTTCGGATATGTCGATGCTCAAGAGATGTGGTTGACATTGTATTTCTGTCTTGCAAGAAATTTTAATTTGATCTGTCTTAGCTATGGATATGGCGTTTCCCAGCCTTCAAGAAAGTTGTAATTTGATAGCTCTGTCTTAGATATGAAGACGGCGTATTTCGATCTTGCAAGAAATTTTAATTTGATTTTTAAATAGATCTGTCTTAGCTATGGAAATGGCATTTCCCAGTCTTCAAGAATGTTGTAATTTGATAGCTATGTCTTAGATATGAAGATGGCGTATTTCGATCTTGCAAGAAATTTTAATTCGATTTTTAAATAGATCTGTCTTAGCTATGGAAATGGAATTTCGCAGTCTTCAAGAAAGTTGTAAATTGATTATCAAATAACTCTGTCTCAGAGATGGCAATGGCCTTTCTGTTCATGGCTATTCCAAGAAATTTGATCTATGATCTTTAAATTAACTGTGGTTGAATTTCGAATTGAACTACGCCTGTAAAGAAATTTATTATGATTTATTTCTTATTATGCGAATGACTTATTATAAATTATCAGTTGAAATAGTTATTGTGATATGTTCAATTAGAATGTCCCTTAATTATCCATTTGGAAATGCACTTTTATTAATCTATTAACTAGAACAGTTATTTATTTATGATATTTTATGTATGAATGCCTTCGAATGGCTAGTCAACTGTTTAGGAGTTTTCATGATACCTCTTAGGGGAAATAGAAAACGATATTCACTTTTTAGTATTTTGGAACTGTTTATTAATTATTCTTTTCAAGAATATAGGGAAACGTAAAATGTTATGTGAACGTTAGAATTTCAGAAGTAGAGAATTCTAAATGTTTGTTAAAAATTTAGCAATAAAATCACTTTATCAAATGATATGAGAATAAGCTTATAGTGAAAGTTTATTAAGGTATTCATTGGTTATTATAAGTAATGGAGGTTAATAAGCCTTTAGAACGTTATTGCATTTCGTTGAGAATGTTAAAGTAGTGACATTGCTTATGATGAAGTGTGAAAAAATATTGTAAATGTTTATGATAAGTTTTAAACATTGGGAAGTATAAATAAGGTTGCTTGTGATTAAGATTTGATAGTATATATATATTAGAATATTGTGGGACAATATATTTATATATGTGTTAGATATTGATATAGTAATCGACATTGTTTTCTTTTACTTGTTAATTGTTAATTCTAAATATGAATAATTAGATTATGGGAATTTGATGTATGATGCTTTATAGTCAATGATCTTATTGTGATTAAGATTTGGGAAGATGTATATGTATATATATTGTAACTACGAAATGAGAATGATATTTGAATTCATGTTGTACGTTCTCACATTCATTTAATGAAATATTTAATCCGTGTTGCACTTTACAAGGGATTGAGTTCTTGAATATTGTCGAAAATTAAGGTTATCTAAGGAAGAATTCATTAGATTCTTTATTGAATCACGAAAGTTGAGCATATTGGAAAAGAAGAGATTAGAGCTAGGAAATAATTTTTTTATATGAGATCTCGAATTATAAATAATTATGACATGTTTATGAACAATGTTTATAGGTATAATGAATGTTTGGATTAAAGAGGATTTGTCTTAACACTAGTGGATTGGTACTTAATTGTTTAAATTGTGTCTAATAGATTATACCTCACTAATTCATTAACCCCAGGTTCAATTTAACCTCATTAATGGAAAATGGATTACGTCAAGTTCAATAAACATTCTTGAGGTTAAAAAAAAAAAAAAAAACACTTACTCAACTTGATGAACCCTACATTTGGTATCAAAGCACGGTCGAACCTAGTTCGGATAGAAAAATTTCCGCAAACACTTGGTAAACTGCTTGAATAAATTTTTTTTTTTTTTACTTTGCATGACAATCAGACCTTTGCCATGGACCGACAGACTTGGTGAGGTAGGACTGGGAGGGGACGAGCACGGGCATCACGCCCACCAACCCCTCTAGTAGCTACTCCACCCAGAGCCAAAGAGACGATTAACTTACCCGACGATGAAGTCATGAACATGATGAGGAACTTCCAAGGAATGTTGGAAGCACTACTGACCCGACTAGACCACGCAGAAGACCAACCCATAGTACCTACAACTGGACCGCAAAACCCACTTCCTGCCAACATTCATAGAGAACTGGAAAAAGTAATAATTCCAGAATTTTGGGGTTCCTCTGAAGGAGCCACGGCAGAAGCTTGGTTAGAGAACATGGTGGTGTGCTTCTCCTTGAGGGACTACACCTCGAACCTAAAGGTACACGTGGCCAATTTATAGCTAAAGAGAAGCCTGAGGAAGGTATTTCAGCTCTATGCAGTAATAGAAATGAACAAATACAAGGACAACGCTAACATGGCCGACCATCCCTTATTTGCGGAATACATGGATGTATTTCCTGATGCCCTACCTGGATTACCATCTTAGAGAGAACTAGATTTTACCATAGAACTGATGCTGGGAACGGAACCGATCGCAAGAGCTCCTTACAGAATGTCTGTTCCATAACTGAAAGAACTGCAGATGTAGTTACAAGCGCGCTTGGATCTAGGGCTAATTAGACCAATCGTCTCCCCGTGGGGAGCGCCAGTTCTCTTTGTTAAGAAGAAGGATGGGTCGTGGAGACTCTACATTGACTACCGCCAGTTGAACAAGGCTACTATGAGGAATCAGTATCCTTTACCTAGGATCGATGACTTGTTTGATCAGATGAAAGGCGCCACAATCTTTTCAAAGATTGATTTACGATGAGGTTACCATCAGCCGAGGATCACAGAAGCTGATATTCTGAAGACCGCTTTTAAGACACGGTTTGGACACTACAAATTCATAGTGGTACCTTTTGGGTTGGCCAATGCACCTAGTATCTTCATGACCTTGATGAATGGTGTGTTCCGCCAATATCTCGATAAGTTCGTACAAGTATTCCTTGATGATATTCTTACTTAGTCCAAAACACCAGAGGAATATGGAGAGCATATCCGGTTAGTCTTACAATGTCTTAGGGAAAACCAACTTTATGGGAAGTTGTTGAAATGATCCTTCTTCCTGAAGGAGATCCACTATTTGGGACATATTATTTCTGGCAACGGCATAGCAGTAGATCCCGCCAAGATTGAGGCAATTTAGGAATGGCCAGCGCCAACCAAAATACACGAAGTGAGAAGCTTCATGGGACTTGCGGGATATCACAGGAGGTTTGTCGAAGGATTCTCGAGGATTGCAGGACCAATCATTGAGTTGCAAAAGAAGGATAGACCATTTATTTGGACAAATAAATGTGCCAAAGCATTTGCAAGACTCAAGGATTTATTGACAATGGCACCGGTTTTGAAAATTCCTGACATGGAGGAAGATTTCTTGGTATGCACTAATGCATCCAAGGATGCAGTCGGATGTGTGCTAATGTAGGGAGGGAGAGTGATTTCCTACTCTCGGAGACTCAGACCACATGAGGAAAACTATGTGACACATGACATATAACTGACTGCAGTAATGCATGCCTTATGCTTATGGCGACACTACCTAATAGGAAGGTAATTTTAACTTAAAATCGATCACCATGGATTGCAGTATATCTTTACTCAGACTGATCTAAATGCTAGACAAAGGAGATAGTCAGAACAGTTGAGTGAGTATGACTTTGACATTACCTATGTGAAGGGAACCTTGAACAAAGTAACAGATGCACTTAGTCGAAGACCCCGCAGCTTCTCAGTTGTTCCGATCCAGACCAACCTAAGAGAAAAAGTGCTTGGGATACAACAAGAAGACAAGTGGTTCAACGAGGTAAAGGCTAAGATAGAACATGAACAGATGGAACTACCCAAGTATAAGGGTTATTCGTTGGAAAATGATGGGTTGTTGAGATACAACAACCATATTTATGTACCAAAGAATAATGAGCTCAAGAACCTAGTCCTAGAAGAAGATCATCGAGCTGTTTATAGAGCAAGCCTGGAATGAAGAAGATGTATGCAGATATTTATCCTTTATTCTTCTGGCAGGGCATGAAGAGAGATGTGATCAACTTTGTCACCAGATGCATGGAGTGTTAGCTAGTCAAAGCTGAGCATAGACACCCCGGAGGACTACTCAAGCGTCATGCCATTCCTGAGTCAATGTGGGAGATCATCTCCATGGATTTTATTGTGGGATTACCTTTGACCCGCAAGAGGCATGATACCATCTTTGTGGTAGTAGACACTCTCACGAAGAGTGCACATTTTATACCCATCAAGAACACTTATCAGGCCCCAGAGATTGCTAGAGTGTTCATTGATGAGATTGTACGACTGCACGGAGTGCCAAGGAAGATAATATCTGATCGGGGATTAGTATTCACAAGTAGATTTTGGATGAGCTTCAAGGAAGTTATGGGAACACGACTCAACTTCAGCACTGCATACCATCCGGAGATTGATGGGTAGACTGAGAGAGTGAACCAGATACTAGAGGACATGTTGAGAATGTATGTGATGGATCAGCAGACCCATTGGGAGGAGTTTCTACCTCCAATAGAGTTCGTGTATAACAACAGCTATCATAGTTCGATACAGATGGCGCCATTCGAGTTTTTATATGGCCGACCCTGTCGAACACCCTTGAGTTGGGATAGACTCGAGGATAGGACTCTACTTGGACCCGATGTGATTCAAGAAATGGAGGAACAAATGGCAGATATCCGCGCTCGACTGAAAGAGGCACAGGATTGACAGAAGAGTTATACCGATGCGCATAGACTCGATAGAAAGTATCAGGTTGGAGACTGGGTATTTTTGCGAGTGAGGCTGCAAAAGAGTACTATTAGGTTTTGGAAAGGGACGGAGCTATCTCCTAGGTTCGTGGGACCCTTCAATATATTGCAACGGATAGGACCGATTACCTACTATCTTGCATTACCATCATCATTGCATAGGATGCAAAATGTTTTTCACGTATCAGCACTTAGACATTACATTTCTGATTCAGCACATATTATTGACATGAGTAACCTACGGATAACAGACGAAGGGGCCGTGATGACAGAGCTGATATGCATATTGTACCGTCGAACACAAAATCTTAGGCAGTGTGTGATTGATCAGGTCAAGGTTCAGTGGGATAGCTATAGTCCCAGTTCTGCAACCTGGGAGGACGCAACTGAGATGCGTCGGGACTTTCCTTTTTGTTCTGAACTTCGGGACGAAGTTTTAATAAGAGGGGGTGTATGTAATTCCCATCTCAGCACTTGTGTTTGATTTTTATTATGTTAGACTTATGATTGACCAGATTATTTTGAGACCTACGACTGATTTGACTATTTGAGGGCACTGGTTTGAAGTGACCCAGAGTTATAAAACTTGGACCATGAATGATTGCTTTAGACTTTATATGTGAAATGAAAAATGATGATTTGTTTATACTTGATTGACTGAGAAAATGAAAATGATGGATATTGGAATTACTTGAAATGAAAAATAATGATTTGTTTATACTCGACTGACTGAGAAAATAAAAATGATGAATGTTGAAATGTTTATTAGTGCAATGCTACTAATATGCGTTTGAGTGTGTGCAGTGGTAGGTAAAACAATTTACCAACTGACCCACAATGGAAATATCAGGGTCGTAAGAATGAAAAGAACACTTAGGGGTACGACGACTAACTGTCGACCCTGAATTAGTAATTCATGCACGGGTGAAGCCGTTTCATCTCACCCGGGGAAGCGTATACCATACGGGAAAGACCATAATGATTTGGTCACGTGCAATGAGTTGAGTGGTGCACAATAAGGAGAGCCTTATCCCTCAACATCCCTTAGTCACCAAGGAGCGTAGTTGAGAGATCGCGGTAACGACTCTCGATCGCTACGCAGTGCTCCCCATAAGAAGAAGGAAAGATTCCGTCGGAAGGGCCCGTCGAAGAGGTACCTAGACAAAGAAAAGTGGGAAAATAAAATTATTCATGCATGCATAATTAGAATATAAAATACGTGTGAAGATTCTAAAAATTTAAATATTAAAAGAATTAATATTTTATTCTTATTATCAGGATGGTTATATTATTCCTTATTTTATTTGGAGAAAAGAAGATTTATAAGAAGAAATTTGGAAAGAGTAGTAAACAAAAACAATTTTGTTTAATTCGAAATACCTCACTCACCTACTTTAAAAAAATAAGAAAAACCAAAGTTAACTAAAGGCACTTTAAATGAAATCCTTTTAAAAATGTAGATTCTGAAAGTTTGCAAATATCTTTTATAAACAATTTAATTTAATATATATATGTTTATATATATATATATATTTTAAAGAAAAACATATACTTATATTATATATACATATATAATAAGAAGAACAACTTTTTAAGTTGGTGTTAAATTAGTTTTTAATAAATAAAGATAAAACAATCTCTTTATAATTTTATATTTCTAGTAAGAGAAATTAAATAAATAAAAACATTTAGTTTACAAAAGATAGGAAGTAAACTAAAAGAGAACCAAGGGAAGAGTGGGACTCTTCTACACCTAACTCCCACTGATTTAGGGAATTAGGTGCACCTTGAAGACATTGAGACACATGGATTTGAGAATATTGTTAATTAAAATATTAAATTAAATTAAATAATGTGCATGGACAGACACATGGCACAGGAGCTTTTCCTATATAAAGAGAAAGGAGAAAGAAAGAGGGATCTGTTGCTCCCTAATGTTGGATAGTCATCATCATCACAGATTATGCTATGATACTTGGAGGTGGGATTAGCGAGAACGAGGATTGGGAGATCCTTTCGAAAGGCTATTAGTGTGTGTTCTTACGACCCCCTTGAGCTCGAGGGTTCGAGGTGAAGAAGAATAACCTCGATATGGTAGGGTGGTCAACCGAAGGGTCTGCGGTATAAATCGTGAATGTTGGAGGAGATCGACGATAGCGGCTGGATCAACAAACAATCGACGGCAGCTGGATCGACCATCGGGACAGGTTACATGTCTTTATTTACAGTTATATTAGTATGATTTTTGCAATGAATATTTACTATTGTTTAAACATTAAGAAGTTTTATTGGTGTAGAAAAAATGATAGAAATCTGCTCTCTGTCAAATTATGAATGCATAGATTTATTCAATGAGAAATCGTGAGCTTGTAACTTTGTCACTTAAAGGAAATTTGATTCCCTATAGTTTGTGAAATCGATCTTATTTTCTTTTATTCATCTCTGTTGATAGCTCTGTCTTAGATATGAAGATGGCGTAGGACGACTCTGTCCATCCATTACAGAGCTCGATGCTCAAGAGATATGGTTGATATGGTTGATATTGTATTTCTGTCTTGCAAGAAATTTTAATTTGATCTGTCTTAGCTATGGATATGGCGTTTCCCAGCCTTCAAGAAAGTTGTAATTTGATAGCTCTGTCTTAGATATGAAGATGGCGTATTTCGATCTTGCAAGAAATTTTAATTTGATTTTTAAATAGATCTGTCTTAGCTATGGAATGGCATTTCCCAGTCTTCAAGAAAGTTGTAATTTGATAGCTATGTCTTAGATATGAAGATGGCGTATTTTGATCTTGCAAGAAATTTTAATTCGATTTTTAAATAGATCTGTCTTAGCTATGGAAATGGAATTTCCCAGTCTTCAAGAAAGTTGTAAATTCATTATCAAATAACTCTGTCTCGGAGATGGCAATGGCCTTTCTGTTCATGGCTATTCCAAGAAATTTGATCTATGATCTTTAAATTAACTGTGGTTGAATTTCGAATTGAACTACGCCTTTAAAGTCTGTGTTTTCTCATATTAAAGGATCATTCAATTACTGCCGAGTCGCAGCAAAGCAATTATTGTATTGAAATTTTTAAAGAAATTTATTATGATTTACTTCTTATTATGCGAACGACTTATTATAAATTATCAGTTGAAATAGTTATTGTGATATGTTCAATTAGAATGTCCCTTAATTATCCATTTGGAAATGCACTTTTATTACTCTATTAACTAGAATAGTTATTTATTTATGATATTTTATGTATGAATGCCTTCGAATGGCTAGTCAACTGTTTAGGAGTTTTCATGATACCTCTTAAGGGAAATAGAAAACGTTATTCGCTTTTTAGTATTTTGGAACTGTTTATTAACTATTCTTTTTAAGAATATAGGGAAACGTAAAATGTTATGTGAACATTAGAATTTCAGAGGTAGAGAATTCTAAATGTTTGTTAAAAATTTAGCAATAAAATCACTTTATCAAATGAGATGAGAATAAGCTTATAGCGAAAGTTTATTAAGGTATTCATTGGTTATTATAAGTAATGGAGGTTAATAAGCCTTTAGAACGTTATTGCATTTAGTTGAGAATGTTAAGTAGTGACATTGCTTATGATGAAGTGTGATAAAATATTGTAAATGTTTATGATAAGTTGTAAACATTGAGAAGTATAAATAAGGTTGCTTGTGATTAAGATTTGGTAGTATATATATATAAAAATATTGTGGGACAATATATTTATATATGTGTTAGATATTCATATAGTAATCGACATTGTTTTCTTTTACTTGTTAATTGTTAATTCTAAATATGAACAATTAGATTATGGGATTTTGATGTATGATGTTTTATAGTCAATGTTCTTATTGTGATTAATATTTGGCAAGATATATATGTATATATATTGTAACTAGGAAATGAGAATGATATTTGAATTCATGTTGTATGTTGTCACATTCATTTGTACGTTCTCACATTCATTTAATGAAATCTTTAATTCGTGTCGCACTTTACAAGGGATTGAGTTCTTAAATATTGTCGAAAATTAAGGTTATTTAAGGAAGAATTCATTAGATTCTTTATTGAATCATGAAAGTTGAGCATGGTGGAAAAGAAGAGATTAGAGCGAGGAAATAAATTTTTTATATGGGACCTCGAATTATAAATAATTAAGACATGTTTGTGAACAATGTTTATAGGTATAATGAATGCTTGGATTAAAAAGGTTTTGTCTTAACACTAGTGAATTGGTACTTAATTGTTTAAATTGTGTCTAATAGATTATACATCACTAATTCATTAACCCCAAGTTCAATTTAACCTCATTAATGGAAAATGGATTATGTCAAGTTCAATAAACATTCTTGAGGTTTAAAAAAAAAAAAAAAACACTTACTCAACTTGACAAACCCTACACTCGAATTCAAATGCCAAGATTTAGATTTGGAAGCTTTTGAGTCTAGAATCAATGCCATAATCTGAAACGCAGGATTTTAAGAACAAAATTTAAAACTACTGTAGAGTCTGGAAACCCACACTGAAATGGATAAAAGCAGGGTTTAAGAACCAATTAAAATTTACTGTGGGATCAATATAAAGTCTCGGAATGGGCCCTTCTTCGAGATAAGGCGACAGGGTCATTAATCAATTAACTGAATTCTTGAGTTAATGCCAAGAATGGCAAATGCGTATTTCTATACAAAATAGAGAATTAGTAGTTATAACTTCGCTTGGACAGCGCCTACCTTTCAGTATTCAACACATACCAAATAAAGAGAAGGGCAAAATTCAAATGTAAAACTGGGGATCAATTCATACTTGTCGTTCTGGAAACGCTAAGGAATATAAATTGACACGCAAAGGTTTAAAAGAGTTAATTCAATTTGTGATTGCAAGCTGGAAACGCCAAGAAATATGAGACTCAGGAAGCTATTGACATTTCACATTACAAATTTCATAATACAATTAAATTTTGACATGAAGCAGAGCATAATTTGAAAGGTCAGAGTTTCAATTTATGAAATCAACTACGGGGCTCTCCCTTAACCTGGTCATTTGGCAGATTCGTTCCCAATTTTGGAGATGTTAAATAGGAATTTGATGCACAGAAGGTGGAAATGACAATACGCAAGCAGTAATGGAAGCACAATATTGGAAAGGGTAAATTCATGTCGTAATTACACATTCTAGAAACATTACACAAGAATAGAGAATATAAAGGAAAATTCAGTTTAAATCATTGATTCGGTAAACGTTGTCTCAAGAGTCAAATTGCAGAGAAATAAGTCGAAAAGGCATTCGAATTTTAAAATTCTGGAACATTGCCAGCAAAATCAAATCGCAGAGAATATAAAGGAAAAAGCATCACCGATTCTAGAGAATGACCAACCGTTTTCAAAAGAAGTATTGATATTTTAAGAGCAAATAAGATCCAGCAAATCTGGAGTTGCCAATCGAGTTAAAAGAAATACATAGAGAAATTAAAAAAAAATAACCGATCTTCAACTCGCTTCGAGATTTCTAGATTACACACGAATTTCTGTGTAAAGATAGAATTTTAGACTTCAAGCAACACGTTTAACCACAGAGATTGATCTATGCAACAGATGAAGAAGTAAAACGCCTTCCACTAACATAAATTCAAGATCAAAAGCAGATCGCAATAGCCATTCAAACCGGGAAGAGGTTATGCATAAAATCCAGCATACAAACTTTTTCCCCAACAGAAAATTAAGATCAAAAGCAGATCACAATAGCCATTCAAACCGAGAAGAGGCTATGCATAAAATCCAGCATACAAACCTTTTCCCCAACAGAAAATTAAGATCAAAAGCAGATCGCAATATCCATTCGAAACTGAGATCCTTGTGTACAGGGATCAAGCGCTCGCTTATCAATCGACTAGTGTGCTACCTCCTAGGAGAGAAACTGTTCTCCTAAAGAAAACAAATTCATAAAACCTGAACTTAACTCTTTATCAAACAATAGAAGGATGCAAATAAAAGGATGCAGAGAAATCACAGGATATAAATATATATATTCCCGGGCTACGCCTTTATCAAAAAGAGGAGTGATGCAGAGATCACAGTAAATAAATATATATTTTTATGGGCTACGCCGTTATCAAATAGAGAAGTGATGCAGAGATCTATCGTAATGATTTATAACCATAATCTCAGAGTGAAAACAGAGTTTAAAATTCTTAGGAAAACAATAACACATACAGGTCTACGATTCAAAAACCCCAAGCGGACATGGCATAACTATACAAAAATTTATTATGACCTTCTTATTTATACTCAACGACATACATAGTTCCCACAAGGACTTCCCACAATGTCCCGTCTAGGTTCGAACTCTGCTCTGATACCAAATGTAGGGACCCCCATTTCGTTTTCCCCAAAAGACTTCCACGGAATTTGAAAATATAAGTATTAACTAATTTCAGAACTTTGCGAAGAACCTGTAATAATTAATTAATGCAAATACACAAGATATCAGAAATAACAGAACTTAGAATCACTTGTATATTAATCACAGGCCACTTCGAGGGGGAAACCTCCTTTGAGCAAGTTCAATACAATTAACTTCACGGTGCCTTCAATGACCTGAACACACACTTATATACTAAGTCTATGCCCAATACTATGAGTCAAAACCATGGGACATAGAATACTACGGGACGACTTACAAAGCATATGCGTCCAATACTATGGGTCAATACCATGGGCTAATATAAACTATGGATCAACAAATACTACGGGACAACTTACAAAGCATATGCGTCCAACAACAATATACTAACAGAGTAAAGAGAAGGGTTGACACGGGTTCCTAACATCCCCTCTCCCTTAGAAAAAACTTTTTCCTCAAAGCTTTAGTTGGCGAAATTGCTGCAGAATCTGAAGGACTGGTTCCCCGGCAACATCCTCGAGTTGCATTTCGGGCCACTGACGTCTTTGGAGTTTCATAGAGGATTGCTTGGAAGGTTGTAGATGAAGAAGAACTATATCGGTTGCATGAAAAGTGCGCTTAGAACAGTGCTGATCGGCTTGTTGTTCCAGTCGAATTCTGGCCATGTGAAGATTGTCCTGCAGAATGAGAAGAATCTGATCGCGGTTTTGAAGAACCGAGTCAATTTCCTGAACTGGGGAGCTGCCAAGGGTGTATGGAAGAAGAGCTAGTGGTGTCTATCCATAGACTGCTTCATATGGTCTCCTTTTAGATGTGGTATTGTACCATCAGAGTGCTTCTAGAAAATCCATAGAAATAGTTAGCCAAATCTATGTAGGGATGGGCAAGGGTTTGAGTAGTCCCGAAAGGAGTGTCGTTTCACCCTTGTTGACCTAGGAATAACCACAGTCAGCCACCATCTGTTGAATTGTCATTTTCAGTCCCTGCCAAAAGAAGTTACATTGTTCCCGGTCATACATTTTGAAGAACCCAGAGTGCCTTGTTGACGAAGAAGCATGGCATTCATAGAAGAGATAACCCTGTTGAACATATTGAAACCAATTTGGAACAAGCAGAGAAATAGCTATAAGAGAAGCAGGGTCATCAATTGTGCTAGAAGGAGCATCTGCCACCATATTGTCCTTACCCTTCTTGTAAGCGATCGCATAGGGATAACCCATGAGTTGGATAACCCATTTCAGGTGTGTTGGGGAGGAGACCCATTGTTCCAGGAAATTTTCCAAACTCTGGAGATTAGTCTTGATGCAAAAATAATTCCCTAATAGGTATGGCTGCCACTACTGTACTGCATGCAAAATAGCCATCATTTCCTGTTGAGAGGTAGATGCGGCTAAATTCTTACTGGAAAGGTCTCTTGAAGGCTGCAAGCTTATTGGCTCAGCAAAGACACCTGCATATCTATCCAACGAAGTAGTGGAGACTGTTGATGGGTGCATCTGAATGGAATGGAGCTGAGCGATGACACCATGTGAATTCTTCTTAAGGATTTTTTCCAGGCAATGTGAACAGATGATGCAGAGAGACCCTGGTTGTAAGCCCATAAATTTGTGTTGTGCCCCATTGACTGAAAACTGCATCCAAAGTTCAGCAAAATCCCATAAGATGGGGCCAAGTGTGCGTAACCATTGAACACCCAAAACCACATCACATCCCCCTAAGGAAAAGGCAAACATGTCAGAGCGCAGGTTATAATCTTCCATAGAGATATGCACATTGTGACACTTCCCCTTGCAAGGTAAGGTGCCCCCATTGGCAACCATGACTTCAAAGTTGGAGCAAGGATGGACAAAACAATCAGCCTATTTGGTAATCCGCGGGTTAATGAAGTTATGAGTGCTACCAGAATCAATGAGTATGGTAAGAGGGAGCTTCTTGAAGTATCCCCTGACCCGCATTATTTGTGGGGTGGTGACACCAGTTACAGCATGGAGAGAGATCTCGGGTGGGTTGTCTTGAGATGGGGTGTCAACAGGTGGGTGTTGAATGTCGACCTGATCTTCTACTGTATCTGAAGCTTCCTCACCAAGTTCAAAGACAGGCAGAGAATCCACATCCAAGAGATAGAGCTTTTGTTGAACACATCTATGTCCCCGAGTGAATTTCTCATCACAATTATAACAAAGCCATTTTTCTCGACGTGCCTGCATCTCTGTTTCAGACAAATGCTTGATAGGAGTTAGTCGAGGAGCAGGCATGATGGGAGGTCGTTGGGAACCCATATTTCTGAAGGGAACAAGGGTGGGTTTGGAGCGTTGTTGAGCTGCGATCTTGTCCTCGACCAGCTTAGGCAACCCTAGGACTTCCATCATTGTGTTGGGACAAAACATTTTGACCTCTGAGCGGATTTCATCCTCGAGACCACTGATAAAACAACTCCTGTAGAATTCATCAGACAATCCTTCTGTGTGATTGGCCAGTTTCTCAAATTTTGTCTGATACTATCTCACCATGCCAATTTAGTGAAGTTTAGTGAGTGCTCCTGTGAAATTATCAAAAGCACTAGGACCAAATTGTGGCAAAAGGAGTTGGCAAAAATCTATCCAGTTTGGCTCAGGATGAGCTTTGATCTACCAACGATACCATTGAAGGGCTTCTTGTTTTAAATGAAAGGATGCAAGTGGAACTTTCTGGACATCAAAAGTATTATGCAGGCTAAAATATTGTTCTGCTCGGTATATCCATCCAGTCGGATCAGTACCATTGAAGCGAGGAAAATCAAGCTTCGGCCCACGAAAATTGCTAGAAGAAGAGAACCCGGTGGCTGCAAAAGATCTTGGCTGGCGGTTATTCTTCATGGCTGAATGTTGAAGGTGGAGGCTGAGAAATTTTTCATCCAGATCTTGGAGTTTGGTTTGGATGGCTGCAAGTGCTTCCTCCATGGTTTTTGCTTTTCTGCGGGTGACAATCACAACCAGGAGGTTTTTTTTTTTTTTGGAAATAGATAGAAAAACACAAACAAAAGCTTATTTAGTAAAGGGAAATTTGGATTTAGGAAAAACTCGGATGGCTAATTGGGGTTTGACTAGGATTTGGATACTTTCTAATGGATAGGGAAGCAAAAATGGGGATTTTAGAAGCAGGGTGAAAGAACGAGAAAATTTGCTAAAGAGGGACAAAGAAGCAAAATTAGGAAAGGAACACGGTGGTAAAATTTGAAGGCATTTGGGTGAAAATTGAAGGAGTTATGGCAAACCCTAAAAATAAACAAATGTGGGATTTATGGTCTTGGGAAGTGGAATTTGGGATAGGGTCGTCAGGAATTAAATATGCAGAATGGGATTGCAGGGGTGTCAATGAAGTTTCAAGGAAAACAGAGTTGAAACAAGGGAGATATGGCCGAAGGGATCGGAAACAGATAGATTTTCGGAAGGGATCGGAAACAGATTGATCTGCGAAAGGGATCGGTAACAGATGGATCTGAAATGACGCCGAATGGATAAAAAACGGTTGGATCTGAAACTGCTAGAGCTGGAACGACTGTGAGAATGGATCTGAAATGGCTTGAGATGGATCTGAAATGTCTAGGAAGTGATCAGCAACAGTTCAGCTGAAAAATAAATATGGACCCCAGGTATGTATGGTTTCCTATCGGTTCAGGAGATTCACTCAGCCACCAATGCTAACTGACGGCTTGCGTATTGGGGCAGTACCCCTCACTCCACGGCTTAGGTAAAACTTATAACCGCTTTGCCACAAACGACAACTCTTGGTTTACCTCACGGGTGGGAACTAGTCAATCAAGTAGGGGTCATTGCCCTTTTCGCTGGCAGGTCCTCTCAATGGGCCAGCTACTTTGGGGTTCCTGTGGTACTCCTCACAATGATTTTTAGGGCTTATGCCCAAGTACTTCCCACAGTTAAGCGGATAGGGATTATTCCCCGATCCAAAGCTGCGACAGATGCGAAATTTTTTTTTTGACAAAAATTTCACCGAGCGAGCCCATGAAAGTGCTCTGATACTAGATGTGAAGAACCTACAATAATTAATTAATGCAAATACACAAGATATCATAAATAACAGAACTCAGAATCACTTTTATATTGATCACAGGCCACTTCGAGGGGCAACCTCCTTTGAGCAAGCTCAATACAATTAACTCCATGGTGCCTTCAATGACATAAACACACACTTATATACTAAGTCTATGCCTAATACTATGAGTCAAAACCATGGGACATAGAATACTACGGGACGACTTACAAAACATACTATGGGTCAATACCATGGGCTAATATAAACTATGGATCAACAAATACTACGGGACGACTTACAAAGCATATGCATCCAACAACAATATACTAACAGAGTAAAGAGAAGGGTTGACATAGGTTCCTAACAAACCTCTAGTACAATTTTTCAGAAGAAGATATAGAAGGCACAGATCTAGTTCTATTTATTGCAGTACATGAATATCAATAAATAAAAACTATATACACAGATCTATTCTTTTTACCACAAGAGTTAGCAAAATAACTAAGCTAAATACTTCAAACCTGTTTTCGACGGTTGGTCCAACGAATCGATGGAGTCCTTGAAGTGGTTTCCGCACGATCCAATCCAATTTCATGATGAAGTACCGACTGACACCTCGGTTGACCTCCCTACTGTATCGGGGTTATTCTTCTTCACGCTGAACCCTCGAACAAATGGAGTCGCAAGAACACACAACGCAAGCTTTCTGATGGGATTCCCCAATCCCCAGAAAGCTAAGCCCAACTCACAAGAATTTACAAGGTCAATTCTCGATTCCAGTGCCCATCCAGCACTAGGGAGCAAGAGATGTCTTTCTCTCCTTCTCCTCCCTCATTATATAGAAAAAGTCCATGTCCCATGTGTCTTTCCATGCACATATTTAATTTTAATTTAATATTTTAATTTCAAATATTCTCAAACACATGTGTCCTCTTAATGTCTTTAATGTGCACCTAAATCCCTAGATCAGTGGGAGTTAGGTGTAGAAGAGTTCTACTTCTCTTTTGGTTCTCATTTAGTTTACTTAACAGTCTTTTAGTTAGACCTATTGCTTTCTACTTTTCTTTCTTTTCCTAATATTAAGATTAAATAAAAAAAAGATTTCTTTTACTAAAAGTATAATCTATTTTAAATTTTCTCTTTGTAAAATAATTTAAATGAATAATAAAATTGATTAAAGTAAAATATTGAATAATAATAAAAGAAAAACAATTCTTTTATTAATGACCTATTTCAATTCTTTCTCAAAATAAGGAAGTCAATTAAATAGAATCTTTAATAGAATGATTTAAAATAATAAAATCTATAAAATCTTTTGAATAAATAAAGTCAATCTTTTAACCGCTTTTCAATATAATAAAATTAATTAAAATAAGAAAAATGAAATCAAGAATAGAATTTGTATAGGATAATTCAATATAATAAAATCCATTAAATTAAAATCTTTGAATAAAAATAATTATCTTATTTTTAATCTTTTTAAATCAGTAAAATTAATTAAATTTAATATTGAATAAAATCAATCTCTTCAATTCTTTTTCAATTTAATAAAATCAATTAAAATGAATAATTCAAATCAATGAAATCAATTAAAAAATAAAATCTTGAATAGAATTATTCAAATTAATAAAATAGAACAAAATGAAATAAAGTATTTCTTAAATCTTATGTGAAATTTTCATTTATACCATTGATTAATTTCTTCTTCTTGTTCTTGTCTAGGTACCTCTTCAACAGGCGCTTTCAACAATTCATTTTCTTTCTTTCTGTATTTGTCTAGATACCTCTTCAGTGGGCCCTTCCAACATTTTCTTTTCTTTCTTCTTGTGAGGAGAACTGTGTAGCAATCGGGGAGTTGTTACTGCGATCTATCGACTAAACTTCTTGGAGGCTAAGGGCTGCTGAGGGATAACGCTCTTCTTATCGCACGCCCCTCAACTCCCATATGTGACCAAGTCAGTATGGCCTCTCCCGTACGACACATGCTTCTCTGGGCTAGCTCACAAGCTTCTGAACCGTGCATCGATTGCTAATTCAGGGTCGACAATCTATCGTTGTACCCCTATGTGTTCTTTCCATTCTTACGACCCCTAAAATTGCATTGTGGGTCAGTCGGTATATCGTCTTACTTGCCACTGCACACACTCAAACACACATTAGTAGCGCTGCACTATATAAAATATTTACATCATTCATTCTAGTATCTCAGTCAGTCGAGCATACCAATTATTCATCATATATCATCATAAGCATTTTCAAAGTAAATTCAAATGGTTCGTGTTTTACTTAGCTGGTTCATTTCAAAACTAGTACTCTCATTAGTCTAATCAGTTAAAGTACCGAGGCGGGCATTACATTACACACCTCACCATGTATCGGCTCATTGTAAAGTTCACAACCCTACATTATTATAACACCTTGGTGGTAAGTCAAGGTCGTATTGTTTTCATTGCTAGGAATCCATCATATCAAAGAGTCACATGGTTGCACACACGACATGTTTATATTTGTTGTGCATAGGGAAATACATAAGAGTGTGCATATATATTTGATATATTATAGAATTTAAATAGAATTTGCATAAAGTCAATAGTTCAATTAGAACTTACATAAATATTTCATATAGACCTTAGGCTTAGAATTTACGTAAATATTGCATATAGTTGAAAGGTTTAGATAATACATAGAATTACACTTTAGTTGCATTTAGCCATTTTATCTAGGATTTATTTGTATATCCTTATAGTTTGCATTAAAAAGAAACTCATGATAATAATATAGAGGAAAAATTATGATATATTGAACGTATCTATTGTTTGAACAAAATAATAAAAGGGATAGTATAGGTTTGTGAATATCATAACAACTTTACTTCTTGTTTTAAAGACTAGGTTAACTGAAGAATCTCACAGGTGGCATTTTTTGACATTTTGTCTCTAAACCAATAAGACTTTGGAGATTACTGAAAATTTGTTAGGAACTCTTCGATCACACTTTGTAAACACTAAAGCTCTTACCTATAATCTGTGAAAATGATGATTCAAATGCTTTAGCACGAAAGCTAAGTACGCCGTGGGGTATCATTAGGACCCCTTCATCACCAAACAGAAGAACAATAGTTATTACCTATAAAATTTATATTGATGGATCATCAACGTAAGTAAAATGAAAATATAGTTGAGTTAAGAAGATCATTCCATAGCATCAAAGTGTAGATATTATTATGAACTTGTCACAAACATTAAAATTTTGACCAACACAACATTTAGTACAACAAGACATCTTATAAGCATTGATTACATTTCCGCACAGTTAGATTATGCATTAAAAGCTACATTGAAAAATTTTAAATTTTTGTAAATTTTGGGATGTTACAGGTATGCAAGGACCAACAGAGTCGGCTGAGGATAGGTCCCTTAATAATGAACATAATAATAATGAACAAGGACAAATTAGTCCTGAAAGTATATTTGTTGAATTGAATGATAATTCATCTGAATTATTAAGGGTTGTAAAAGATTAAAAATTGAGATAAAAATAGTTAAGGAAGAAAAAGAACGAATTCTGAAAGCTCAAGAGGAGCTGAGTCATATCCTGCTGAATAATTTTCATAAAAATGATCAAGATAGCGAAACAACAAATAATGTTGAGTCTGAAACAATGTCTTACCAACATAAGGGTAAAAAAATAAAATTGATTGATTATGATAGCAGTTCATCTTCTGAATCTGATGAAAGGGCACACAGGAAAAAACATAAGTACTATAGTGATAGTAGTGACAATGACTGCTACACTAGGAAAAAGAAGTACATGCTGTATGAAGAAATTTATGTCGAGTTTAAAAAGATCAAACCGCCAACCTTCAATGGAGAAATGGAGAAAAGTGAGACAATTGAAGCATGGTTGTCTGGAATGAATAAGTATTTCCAGATTTATAATTACTCAAGTCACCTAAAAACTAAAATGACAATTTATAATTTAACTGGAAAAGCAGACATATGGTGGCAAGATCTGAAAAGATTTAAAAGTTTGAAGGAGAAAAGTGTAAATTGGAGTAATTTCAAGAAGTACTTTAAAAGAAAATTTTTGTCAGAACAATATTATGAGGAATGAGCCAAGGAGTTTTATGAGTTAAAGTTAGGCTCCATGGATATGAGAGAGTTGTGTAGCAAGTTTATGGATTTATTAAGGTATGTGCCTTATTTTGTTGAAGAAAAGACCAAGTTTCAAAGATTTATGAGTTGTTTTCCCTCTCACATAGAGGAGAATATGATAGTACTCGAACTCTTGAAGAGGCAATGCGAAAGGCGAATATCTGTTTTGAACAGAACAAGAGAAGAGAAGGCATACCAAGCTGGAAGGCAAAAAAGCCTAACAACTTTGAGCAAAGGAAGAAGCAATTTTCTTTTAATCGTAATTTCTGTAATAATAATAATTCACGTAATTATTCTAACAGGAAGTTTTCAGGAAATAATGCAGCAGTTAATACACAATCAAAATTTACAGTTGCAAAGAACAGTGATTCACCTAAAAACTTTATTAAAAGTAATTAACAAAAAGAACCTGTTAAGTGTTGGGAATGTCAAGGACCTCACTATGCATCAAACTGTCCACTCCTAAAGAAGGCTATCAACAATATACATACCATACAAGAGGAAACTACTATTGGTGATATAGCGAGGGAGATGCCCAGGATAAATGCAGCTCTGGAGAATAGGCAAGCAGAGCATCAAACTTCCATGGTTGAAGTGGAAGGTATGTTAAAAGATAAACCTGTTTCTATTTTGATTGATCCAGGGGAAAGACTTAGTTATATTTCACCTAAGTTGGTTAAATGTTGCAATCTGAAAGGAGATAAGTTTGATAAATCTTGGTTGGTTCAATTAGCTACTGACACAAAAAGAAAGGTAACTGATTTTGTGAAGGAATGTGAATTTTTGATGAATCAACTTAAGACGCATGTTAAACTAAATGTGTTTCCTTTAGTCTATTATGATATTCTAATTGGAATGGACTGGTTAGAGAAGCATAGAGTTTTATTAAATTGCTTTGAAAATATCTTTACTTGTTTAAATGATGCATTCGAAACTGTAAGGGTGAAAAGGATTCCTAGAAAGATTTCTGTTAGGCAAATTTCTACATTGCAAGTTAAGAAAGTTGTTCGAAAGGGTTGTAAGTTGTTTGCTGTGAACATAATTAATAATGAATAGTCCACTAATGAAGATAAGTTAAAGCTGGAAGATATACCCACCCTTAAGGAATTTTCTGATGTATTCGCGGAAGAAATTCCAGGACTACTGTTGAGCCCAGAATTGGCCCTTTTTGACCATCATTTATCATCGTCCCTTCCTTTGTCTTACACCAATTACCTTGACAATTCAACTTATTGTCCTTATCTATTCCCCAAATTACCAAGGTATGGCCGATTATTGTTTTATTGTGTTAATACTTATGATTGTGATGATTAAAGCTGTGCATCTCTTAATCTGTGCTAACATGATGCGATTTATGAAGGTAGTAAGACAATAGACTGCAGGAAGATCGGAGCTGAACAAGTCATGAAGGAGCGTTCATCGCTTGTGGAAGGTTCCTTGGGGCTTAAATCGTCAATCAAGGCATAGTCGTGGCAGGGCAGCTGTAACAGAAGGACTATCTTAAGTATGTCGCTGCTCAAATCCAGCTGTGAGCTGGAAGGACCGTCACCCTTGGGACAATTAATACTTCTCTCATATTTGGATATTTTAGTTCTGCCACGCATTGTAACAGCTAGATTATTTAGGGCGCCTGAAGATCAGAGATCTTCATGGCTGCCCAATTATAGGTTTAGATGTTGCAAATTGTATGTATAAATATGGGGAATTGCCTCGACTGAGGGGTTGGACAGCAATTAATTAATTTATCTTGTATTAGCAGTCGAGCCGAAACTGTGTACTCATCCTTCTGTTAATATACGGAGTTGCTTCTGAGTTAAAGAGAGTGTTGTTCAACCAGCGTCTCTGTGTGAAGACTGGGCCCGTCTTCCACAGAGATTGCTGTGTTAATTTAGGATTTCATCTTTCTTGTTGTGTGATGCTTTGATCTTTCTTTTGTACGCAGCAGCAATATTTATTGTTTGGATTTCTCAGTAAATGATTTATTTGTGAGATTGGTGAATGGCATCAAATAACAGTCGACTGAGTCAGGTTTGTTTTATATAATTCAATTTCTGTTCACACTGCTGTGCTCATCCTACAGCTGAAACATAATCCCAGGAGCTCCTACAAATTAGCTTTCCTGTTATGTGTTGATTGATTTATATTTTGCAATTCAGTTTCTTAGAACAGTTGCTTCAATCTCTTTTATTAAATTCTAGAGTAATGTTCAGGTCATGCTTTATGATTCCCAGCTTGATTACATTAGACAGTTGATTATTTTAGAATGCAATTGAGATTTCCTTCCTGCAATCGTTGATTAGATCTGATATTTATTTTGCTTGATGCATAATAGTAAAGAATTGTAGTATAGCAGTTAGAAGGCAATTGGGATTGCATAGATTCTTGGGATGAACATGGATGATAGAAGATAAAAGTATTCACTTCTAATGGTTTTGTGTTTAAGCATATATTGTGCACTTGTCCTTTGAAATAAAAAGACTTTCTCGGGTTGACAATAAATTTCATACGCTCTGTGTGTTGATATTTAATTATCTGCAATTAGAGTGCTTGACATTTTGGCGCCGTTGCCGGGGAAGGATGAAAATTAAACACTAGTCATTAGTCGTATTTGATATTTGCTTTTAGTCAGTCTTTTTCGTTGTTTTTGAAATGATCTGCTTCGCATGAATACGAGGAGGGTAAAACGCGATCACCTCCCAACCCCCAAAACTCCACAAATTACTAACAGTGCAGGTGGTTCGGGTCGTGGTCGAGGTCCACCGCTGGGCAGAAGAACATTCATCGACGACCTTGTTGACAAAATGGATTCAGCTGTCAGATCTCGTCAACGGGAGACTCCTATCAAAAGAGGCCCTGCTGATCCTGGAGCACCAGCATCAGGATCTACAGTGGAGGATACAGGAGCAGCGGTGATTCCTGCATATACTCCTGCTAAAGAAGGAACAGCTAACGCAGCTGTTACAACTGAAGAATACGCAGCTGTTATAACTGAAGAATACGCAGCTGCTACAACCGAAGAATACGCAGCTGTTACATCCGAAGAATACACAGCTGTTACAACTGAGGTAAGGGATAAAGGAACAAACGAAGGAGAAGATACAGAAGAAAAGATGAGTAATAGACATGAGAACGAAGAGGAAGAAGCAGTGGTACAATACCATCATGAAGATAATTCCCCGCCAGAGACCATGGCTACATTGCAATTTCCAATACAGCAGCTAGAGGGGACAGCTCCTATGAAAAACATCTCACCATCGGTGTTACCCCGCTTCCATGGCAGGGCGGCAGAGGATCCAGATGAATTCCTTTTTGAATTCGATATCCTCTGTCGCAGCTATGATTATGTCACAGATGCTCAAAAGTTAAAGCTTTTTCCTGCCACCCTGAAGGACAATGCATTACGATGGTTCATGAGCCTTGGGGGAGGGACTGTTGCTAATTGGAATAAGATGAAGCAAGTGTTCCTGGAAAAATATCAGGAATATTGCAACACCAGGGACAAAAGGGAGGAGTTATTCAAGATGGTACAAAAGGAGGATGAAAGCTTGGAGGATTTTGTAGAGAGGTTGTTGTACAATGCGCAGAGAGCTGGACAGACGAACATGGGACTAGATGTGCTTAAGATAATCCTGCTTCGAGGGATCAGGGACGATTGTTTAGACATGCTAAATTTATTAGGAAAGGGAGATATCTCTAAAGAACCCTTTGAGACAATTGTTGAATTATGTAAGAGATACTCCAGGGGATCTTCTAGGCATAACAAGCAGAATAAACGAGATAAGCTGGAACGCGATGTCTTTGACAGAACTCAGAAGTCATCCAATGGGGGAGCTACACGGGCAGAGATAGGCAATCTTCTTGAAAATTTTAAAACAGAAATGATGAGCTCTATCTCTTCAGAGATTGACGTCTTGAAGGCCAAGCAAAGACAAGCAGTGGAGGATCTTACACTAGGTGTGTTTTGTCCCCGATGTCGAAAGACTCATCCACTGAAAGAATGCCCTCTTGACAAAGTACAAGTGTGTCAGCTATGCGAGCTGAACCATGATATGAAAGAATGCCCCACGTTGCCTCAAGTGAAGGCTGTTCTGCAGGCATCAACTCCAGAGGTGGATTCAGCCTACTTTATTGCACAGAAGAAACCCTGGCAGCCCCGGAATCAAGGTATGTCTCCCGATTCATTTCCATTTTTGAATAATTTGAATAATTGGAATACTAATATGCAAAATATGAATACACAATTCCCTTCAAATTATGCTCAGTGGAATTCTCCTCAACCTGCGATGCAAGGTTATAATTCATGGAGTCCTTGGACACAGCCACCTCATCAACCTACTTCATGGTCTCCTGGATGGAGGAACTTCCATCCTGGGAATCAGTTTCCTCAACCACCTCCACCTCAACAGTTACCGTATCCTCCATATCCTCAATTTCAGCAATATCCTCAATACCTACCTCAGCAGTTGCAGCTGCAGCTGCAAAATAATCCTGTGCCTAACATACCAATACGGCCTCAGCTGCCTGCTCAACCTAACCCTAACCCAAATAATAAAACAGTCCAGCAATTGGAAGCTCTCAATATGCCAGCCTACTCTCTCTCCCCTGTACCTTGTAATGACATTCGCTTGCGATCTGGAAAGATAGTAGAACGTGTAACTTCATAAAATATTCCACCAACTGTTTATGACAAAGGAGAGAGTTCCCAGAATCCATTTGATCCGGTTCCCATCACTGAAGATGCTGAGCATCCCTCAGAAGGGAGAGCTGAAACATTAAACGATGAAGTGAATAACACGCAGCCTACCCAGTTGGTAAGGCAACCACCTTACCCTGAGAGATTGATGCTGCCACAAAGAGGGGGGCAACCTGAGTTCAATCTCCTAGGAGAATTGAAGAACCTTTATGTGAAGATTCCCCTTTTACAAGCTCTTCAAGATGTACCTATCTATGCTAGAACTGTTCGGGACCTGTGCACTAAAAGACCGGGAAGGAAACCCAGAGATCCTCCTACTGTTCATGTTATAGGGAATTTATCCGCTTTGATGACTGGAAAAACCCCTATAACCAAGTATGAGGATGCCGGCAATCCTACTGTCACTGTACACATAGGACAAACGCAGATACCCAACGTACTAGTAGATTTAGGAGCTGCGATCAATGTTATAACGATGGAGACTGTAAAGAAGCTCGGATTCACCAATATTAGACCGACTCCTACTATCTTAGAATTGGCAGACAGATCCACCATCAGACCCGAAGGGGTTTTGGATGACCTTGTTATTTTAGTAGACTCATGGGAATACCCTGCCGATTTTCTGGTTTTACAACCAAAATCACAGCTGGGGGGACATCCATTGATTTTAGGGAGGCCCTGGTTGGCTACAGCGGATGCTTGTATCAGCTGTCGATCAGGATCTATGACTATATCTGATGGCATGGAAACCAAAAATCTCACCCTGTACCCTCCAGCAAGGCCGAGTCTAGAAACTGAAACCTCCCTTTGGATAGAACAGGAAGAAGAGGAAGATGTTCAACCATTACTAACAATAGGGAAGGCACTAACCTTCAAAAACGAAACAGAAGACGATGCCATTAATAATTTCATTAGCGAACCTGCTTCAGTAGACAAGGAAGTTTATCAACTTCTGAACAGTACCCTCGGTAAAGAAGAACAAGAACAGCTTACGGAGGAAGCACTAGCCAATGACACAAACATAATCCCAGTATTGAAAAGCTCGAGAAGCATTCCTATTGAGGTAGAGCCTGGAAGAACTTTGAACATCAATCCTGCTCTCTCCTCAGAAGAACAAAAGCGTCTAACCAATCTCTTGAAGGAACGTAAGGGGGCATTCGCCTGGGAGTATACAGACATGAAGGGTATTCCTTATAGTCTGTGCACTCATCATATTTATATTAAAAACGACTCCCGGCCTGTATGTCAACCCCAACGACGCATGAACCCCAATCTGAGGGATATAGTGAAGGAAGAAATCCAGAAACTCTTAGAGGCAGGATTCATCTATCCTATCTCAGACAGTGAGTGGGTTTCCCCACTTGTAATTGTACCCAAGAAAAATGGTAAATGGAGAGTCTGTGTCGATTATAGGGAGCTGAACAAGGCTACACAGAAGGATCACTTTCCTCTGCCCTTTATTGACTAGGTACTTGATAACCTATCTGGGAAGAAGTTCTTCTCCTTCCTGGACGGGTTCAGTGGGTACAATCAAATTCAGATTGCTCCAGAGGATCAGGATAAGACCACCTTCACCTGCCCTTGGGGAACGTTCGCCTACAGGGTGCTTCCCTTTGGATTGTGCAATGCACCTGCAACGTTCCAAAGAGCTGTGATAGGCATATTTTCTGAATTGGTTAATGATAGCATGGAAGTTTTTATGGATGATTTTACTCCTTATGGCAGGGATTTTGAGGAAGCACTGGAAAATTTGAAGAAAGTTTTAATTCGCTGTGAACAGGCTCGCCTCTCACTGAGCACTGAAAAATGCCACATGATGATGAGTGAGGGGGTGGTCTTAGTACATTTCATCTCTACTGACGGTATTCAAGTGGATCATTCAAAAATTAAGGTGATAAAGAATATACCAACCCCTTCAACTCAGAAAGAGGTGCGAAGTTTTCTGGGACATGCTGGGTATTACAGGAGATTCATAGAAAACTTCTCCAAACTTGCTTCTCCTTTGTTTTCATTATTAATGAAGGATGTGCAGTTTGTATGGAGTACAGCATGCCAGACAGCATTTGATAAGCTTAAAGAGAAACTGTCCACAGCCCCTATTTTAAGGGGACCTAATTGGACCATACCTTTCCACATTTCTTCAGATGCTTCTGATACCGCCATTGGAGCAGTACTAGGACAGCAGGATGGTCAAGTACCTTATGCTATTTATTATGTTAGTAAAAACTTAGCCCCTGCTGAACTAAATTATACTGTTACTGAAAAAGAATTCCTTGCTATTGTTTATTCTATTAATAAGTTTCGGCATTACATTACTGGGTATCCTACATTTGTGCATACTGATCACTCTGCCATTAAGTATTTAATGAATAAACCTGTCACTAATGCCAGAGTAACCAGGTGGCTTTTATTATTACAGGAATTTGATATTACTATTATAGATAAACCTGGAAAAGAAAATGTTGTTGCTGATTTTTTATCACGATTTACTAACAGTGATGACAGTTCACCTGTTGAGGATGCTTTCCCGGATGAACATTTATTCGCACTCTCAGCTCATTCACCCTGGTATGCAGATGTTGCTAATTATTTGGCTGCAGGGAAGCTTCCGCCACATATGTCTAAACGTGAGAAAAGAAAAATTATTCAGCAAAGTGCCAGGTATTGTTGGCTCAAAGGCCATCTCTTTTACACAGGACCTGATCTTGAAATTAGAAGATGTGTAAGGGAAGATGAGATCTTTCATATACTGAAGGCCTGTCATGATGAACCTTGCGGAGGACACTTTGCAGACAAAAGAACAGGGCATAAGGCGTTGCGGATGGGCTATTATTGGCCGACACTGTTCAGAGATGCTAAAAGATATGTTCAGTCCTGTGACAGCTGCCAAAGAATGGGCCAACCTAATAAGACAGATCAGATGCCTTTACAGCCCCAAGTGGTACTAGAACCGTTTGATAGATGGGCATTGGACTTTGTTGGTCCTATCAACCCTCCTTCCAAACAGAAGGTTTACATCTTGGTGTGTACAGATTACATGACTAAGTGGGTAGAAGCTGTAGCTTTGGCTAAGGCAAACGACCAGGCGGTGATTGATTTCCTGTACAGTGAAGTTTTTACCCGTTTTGGAGTACCAAAGGAAGTAGTTACCGATGGGGGACCACAATTTATTTCACACCAATTTGAATCCTTGCTCCGGAAGTATCATGTGCAGCATAAGATAGCTTCACCTTATCATCCCCAGGCCAATGGCTAGGTGGAAAGCACTAATAAAGTTATCGAAGCAATCCTTATTAAAACAGTTAAAAGCCATCGAAGGGATTGGGCTGACAGACTTCCAGAAGCACTGTGGGCGTATCGCACGACTTGGCGCAACACCACGGGATTTTCTCCCTATGATCTGGTGTATGTTAAGAGTGCCATCTTTCCAATTGAATTTGAGATCAAGACCCTGAAAATAGCCATTGAAATGAACTTGGATGTAACAGAAGCCCAGAAAAGAAGATTGAATCAATTGAATGAATTGGATGAGAAACGGTTAGCTGCAGTAGACCAGACTGTGCTGCTTCAGCAACAGAGATCTAATTGGCATGACCGATTCATCAAAAAGAAAATCTTCCATGAAGGAGACTGGGCACTATTGTACGACTCTAGATTCAAGAAAGATTTCAAAGGGAAATTACGCACAAGATGGCTGGGTCCATATTTGGTTGACAGGGTATTTGACAACGGCACTGTTCGCCTGGTCACCATTGATGAAAACCGTATGCCATTACTTGCTAATGGCCACAGGCTGCGACTGTATCGGAAGCCCATTTCGAAAGATGCATTCATTTCACAGATTGCTGCTGATCCAAACTACCAATTGGCACCAGAGCAGGAACATTTTTCTACCTTTGCCAAATCTTAAAATGAAAATCATATTTGCTGTACATAAATAATTTCTTGCTGTAGCGTATAGTTGTCATTTTCTTTCTCTTTGCATTTGATCTCTTTGCTTGCTGTTGTCTTTTAAGAAAAAAATTTCAGGGAAGCGCCAGGAGAACGATCAGTTTGGGGCCCATAATGAAAATCTCTCTGTGATGTCCTTGTGTTAAAAAAAAAAAAAAAAAAAAAAAAAAATTTCGGCAGCTGCAACATATTTTCCGGCGGCTGCAACATATTTTCCGGCAGCCGTCTATCCTTTTCCAGCAACCATATTCTCCATTTCCCGGTACCCATAATGCCCGTTCCGTCAGCCGTCAATCTTTTTCGACTGCTGCAATTTCGGCAGCTGCAACATCAGCGGCTGCAACATCGGCGGCTGCAACATCAGCGGCTGCAACATCGGCGGCTGCAACATCAGCGGCTGCAACATCGGCGGCTGCAACTCCAGTTTCCGCGGCTGCCACCTCATCGTCCCCATGGTTGCCACCTCATTCATCAGCTATGGCCATCTCATCTCCCACGGCTGCCATCTCATTTTCCGCAGCTGCCACTCCACTTACCAGCCACGGCCATTTTACTTCCCGGTAGCCGTAATGTTTTTTTTTTTCCGTCCGTCGTCAAATCATTTCCGACAGCTGCAACTCTGGCAGCTGCAATCCCGGCAGCTGCAAATTTGGCGGCTGCAACATCGGCGGCTGCAACATCTTTTTCCCACAGCCCCCACATCATTTTCCGGCTGCCACATTATTTCCCGACGGCTGCCACCTCATTAACCAAGTCACCTCCACATCATTTCCACGTAGCTGCCATTTCTTTCCAGCGGCTGCGACATATTTCCCATAGTCGTAAAATCTTTTCCCGCCAGCTGTAAGTTTTTTCCCGCCGCCGTAAAATTTTTCCGTGACAGCCGTAATTTTCCCTGATATCGTGAATCTTTTTCCGGCTGCCGCGAATTCTTTTCCGATGGCTGTAACTTCTTTCCTGCCAGCTGCAACAAGCTTTTTCATCGGCCGTGTGATCATTTCTTTGGCAACTTGCAGTGGTAACTCCCGTGTTAACAGAAGGATTGTTCAACCTGCTAATTATGATGCTGATTCATCCCAGTCCTGCCGGCGAAGTCATCATTTTAACCCGAAGGATGCGACGCCTTGTGTTTTACCGGCAAAGGAAATCAGTGCCTTATCCGAGTCATCGTGATTCCACGTCTGACTGTGCACGCGTTCGGCTCTGTGACATCACCAACTCCATGCTCCACCAGTTTCCGCAGCCTTCCGACGCACAGTTTTATGAGGTATGGCTTTCATTTATCACGTGATTAAGTATTGATATCATGTAAACGAGATTGGCCGTACCTTCACTCGTACCACCATTTATATCTGATTAAACCTTCCCCTCGTACGACGTAATACTAATAACTGCCACCTTCCCCAATTCGGCATGAAAATTTTAAACTCCTCTCTGCGCTTAACTTTCCGAATTAGTTCATTCGCTCAACGTCTCCGCTCAACGATTCGTGCATTCTCCGCGCTGCAACTTCCATTCTGGATCCTGTACTCTGTCGAACAGCAGTTCTATCTTGCAGCCAGGACCATGGGCATTCCAGTTCGCCATGAACCTTTCAATACCCGGGAACTTAGACGGAATTTGCAGGTTCTGGCCATTTTTCAAGCCGCTGGCTGGGTCGAGTTCTTTGAACGATTGGATGGATTCGATCGGGACGCAGCCCTGCAATTCGCATTGAATCTTACTAAAACACACTCCACAGTGTGGGGGCTGTGTATAGATGTTTCGGAGGTCATCATATCCGAGGTTACAGCCATTCCGTTGGTGGGAAAACCTTGGTTTAACCGTCGAGTCCCTGCAACGGTTGCACGGGAAGAATTTTTACTTCCAGGGGAGCAAGTTGAAGCATCCAAGCGAGGGATTGCATTGAAGTCACTGCCGCAACCATGGGACCAGGTTGCTATCTTCCTCAAGAAATACATAACTTGCGAAGGTAGATACCAAAATGTGTACAACTCTGAACTTCCTTTGCTCTCTCATCTCCGTCATGGCATTTTGTTAAATATTCCATTTTATCTATTGCATGATTTGCGCCATATGGCAACATTCGTTCAATCTGCAAAGCACCCATTATCCTCCCTCACCCACCATGGCCTCATTAAGTTAATTATTATAAGAACCCTGGCCCAACATAATATAACATGGGAGCAATTCATTACCCGACAACAGCAACCTGTTCCCTTGAGGGTCATCCCATTACAGCAATTACCGGTTCCGCCACAACAGGAGGACCGGAGTTCCTCCAGTGAAGTTGGGGGGAGGGATGAAATGGAAGAAGAACAACAGGGGGCACAGGCAGGACCGTCTGGGGTGGATAAACAGGGGGCACAGGCAGGACCATCCGGGTTGGACAAAACCACAGAGGAAGAACAAACAGGGGCACAGGCAGAGCCATTTGAAGTGTATGAATCCCCAGCACAAGCAGAACCTATGGGGGATGACATTGCATTTGAAGGAGAGCGAGGGGAAGCACAAACAGAGCTGTCAGGGGACAATGTAGATGAAACCCTCGCGGAAAACCTAGATAACAGGGCAGCTCCGACAGCAGAAGGTGAAATTGGAGCAGCATCAAATGCTGCGACAATGGAACCTGAAGATGACGGAGCCAGAGCAATAGAAGAAGATATTGAGCTGGTCACAATCGAGTCTTCACTGGAATGGGCAGGAGGAGCAGTTGTGATTGAAGAAGAACAGCATGGGGGGCAGGGAAATATTCCTTTAACTTCAGTTTTGCCTCCCTATGTTCCAGCTCCACGAGAAGAAACACTACAAAAAGGAAAGTCACAAAAGAAAACGCCACAGAAAAGGAAGAGGGCCACCAATGAGTTTGATTTAGTGGCACCAATCAGAAGGAAACGAACTCGGTCAATCACAGCAGCAGAGGCAGCTAGAACAAAATGGGCAACCTTAGAGACACAGGTTGAACCCCCAATCCTTACACCAAAACCGAGGGATGCTCCACAAAGGCCAGAGGAGGAAGAGCCTGGAGTTGAGGGACTCTTGTATGAGAATGCAATGCTGAAAGAGGACCTCCAAGCACTTAGAAAGGAGCTGGAAACATGGAAGGAAATCTGCAGAAAGTAGGGTGGAAGAAAGATGTATACATTAATAGAGGTTGCAGACCAAGTGGAGGAATCAGCTTCTGCTGGAGCTGGAGAAAAGGATGAGCGAATACTCTGCCCCACCTGTGGGGAGATCTTTGAGGAAGCAGGCCATAAAATTTTACTTAGCACCTATTCAGCACAACAGCCTGTAGCCACAGAAGGGAAAGCAGTGGAGAAAGAAGGTGCTGTTACACAAGAACCAGCACCTTTAAACATCCTTGCTGCAGCTGCCACTTCCCATGATGCAAAAGTCATAGAACAGATGGGAGAAGAACAGGGAGTGGAGGATGCCCTGGAAATTTATGAGGAATGTATGGCAATTCCAAAATGCTCCCACAACATAGAAATCATAGAACAGATGGGAGAAGAACGGGAGATGAAGAATGCTCTGGAGCTTATAAAAGAATATAGTGAGACCCCAGAGTGTTCCCATGACACGGAGATCATGAAGCCAAGGGATACTCTGGAGGATAGTGAAGAATTTTGTGCTGTAACCCCAGAACGTTCCCAGGACACAATAATTTTAGAAGAAGAAGCGGAAATGCAGGACAGTGATAAGTTGGAACAGGATGCTGCAACACAAGAACCAGCAATCCTAAATTTGACCGTCCAACCGACTGAGCAGACAGGAGAAGAAGCTGGGACAGAGGATATTCTGGCATTCAACGATGAACTCTGGGTGGTGACCCCAGAAAGCTCTCATGATACAGAACTCATAGAAGAGGAGCTGCAGCAAAAGAAGGATGAAGAGGTAAGCCAGGATGTTGTCACACAAGAACCAACATCCTTGGATACTGCAGCAAGAACCCCCGAATTGCAGTTGGGAGATAACCCGGGAGTAGATATCATTCCTGATACACAATGGAGTGATGATGAACAGGTACAGACACCCTGCTCAGGTGACACTGAAATATTGGTGGAAGAGCTGCAAATTGAAAAGGATATCCAATCTCAGCAGCCAAATGACAAAGAAGACACTGTTACACAAGAACCAGTGTCTCCAAAAGCAATAAAGGCAGCTGCTGAAGAAGGTTTAAGGGATGTTGCTATTACACAAGAACCAGCAACTCCCTTGTTAAGATCAGATGCACTGGAAGACACTGTCCGACAAGAACCAGTGCTTCCACCTCCTACAGGTGTCATTGAGTTGGATTCAGATTGAGTGTGTCTTTTCAACTTCCCCAGGCATAGCATAAGAGAACTGCAGAAAGGTCCCCACCACATCAAGTGCATTCTCAGATATTAGCAAGTAGCAGTGGAAGGGGAACAATGAAGTTGGAAGATGTCGGGTTGCTCACAGAAGCTTTCCAAAAAGATAGAGGGGATGCCTGATTTATCTACATTCTTTCCTCTTGCCTGGACAAAGTTCAGTGCAATATTCAGATGCAAGTTGTTGCATGATGACATGCAACAGGATAGTTGGGGGGAGATGTTGAGCCCATAATTGGCCCTTTTTGACCATCATTTATCATCGTCCCTTCCTTTGTCTTACACCACTTACCTTGACAATTCAACTTATTGTCCTTATCTATTCCCCAAATTACCAAGGTATGGCCGATTATTGTTTTATTGTGTTAATACTTATGATTGTGATGATTAAAGCTGTGCATCTCTTAATTTGTGCTAACATGATGCGATTTATGAAGGTAGTAAGACAATAGACTGCAGGAAGATCGGAGCTGAACAAGTCATGAAGGAGCGTTCATCGCTTGTGGAAGGTTCCTTGGGGCTTAAATCGTCAATCAAGGCACAGTCGTGGCAGGGCAGCTGTAACAGAAGGACTATCTTAAGTATGTCGCTGCTCAAATCCAGCTGTGAGCTGGAAGGACCGTCACCCTTGGGACAATTAATACTTCTCTCATATTTGGATATTTTAGTTCTGCCACGCATTGTAACAGCTAGATTATTTAGGGCGCCTGAAGATCAGAGATCTTCATGGCTGCCCAATTATAGGTTTAGATGTTGCAAATTGTATGTATAAATATGGGGAATTGCCTCGACTGAGGGGTTGGACAGCAATTAATTAATTTATCTTGTATTAGCAGTCGAGCCGAAACTGTGTACTCATCCTTCTGTTAATATACGGAGTTGCTTCTGAGTTAAAGAGAGTGTTGTTCAACCAGTGTCTCTGTGTGAAGACTGGGCCCGTCTTCCACAGAGATTGCTGTGTTAATTTAGGATTTCATCTTTCTTGTTGTGTGATGCTTTGATCTTTCTTTTGTACGCAGCAGCAATATTTATTGTTTGGATTTCTCAGTAAATGATTTATTTGTGAGATTGGTGAATGGCATCAAATAACAGTCGACTGAGTCAGGTTTGTTTTATATAATTCAATTTCTGTTCACACTGCTGTGCTCATCCTACAGCTGAAACGTAATCCCAGGAGCTCCTACAAATTAGCTTTCCTGTTATGTGTTGATTGATTTATATTTTGCAATTCAGTTTCTTAGAACAGTTGCTTCAATCTCTTTTATTAAATTCTAGAGTAATGTTCAGGTCATGCTTTATGATTCCCAGCTTGATTACATTAGACAGTTGATTATTTTAGAATGCAATTGAGATTTCCTTCCTGCAATCGTTGATTAGATCTGATATTTATTTTGCTTGATGCATAATAGTAAAGAATTGTAGTATAGCAGTTAGAAGGCAATTGGGATTGCATAGATTCTTGGGATGAACATGGATGATAGAAGATAAAAGTATTCACTTCTAATGGTTTTGTGTTTAAGCATATATTGTGCACTTGTCCTTTGAAATAAAAAGACTTTCTCGGGTTGACAATAAATTTCATACGCTCTGTGTGTTGATATTTAATTATCTGCAATTAGAGTGCTTGACAACTACCTCCGAAAAGGGAACTTGATTTCACCATTGAGTTAGTGCCAGAGGCAGTACCAAACTCAAAGGCTCCTTACAGAATGAATATTCTAGAGCTTAATGAACTTAAGTCATAGCTTAAAGAATTGATTGATAAAAATGATATAAGACCCAGTGTGTCTCCATGGGGAGCACCTGTAATTTTTGTTAAAAAGAAAGATGAAACTATGCGCTTATGCATAGACAACCATCAGCTAAATAAGATGACTATAAAGAACAAATATCCCTTGCGTCGCATTGATGATCTGTTTAATCAACTGCACGGTGCAATGGTATTTTCTAAAATTGATTTAAGGTCAAGGTATCATCAAGTTAGGATTAAAGATAAGGATATCTTTAAGACTGCGTTCAGAACTCGCTATGGACACTATGAGTTCGTGGTTATGCCCTTCAGGCTGACCAACACTCCAGCAGTCTTCATGTGTTTAATGAACAACGTATTACATAAGTACTTGGATAAATTTGTTGTGCTTTTTATTGATGATATTCTAATTTATTCTAAGGCGAAAGAGGAACATGATGAACATCTAAAGGTAATTTTACAAGTGTTACGGGAACACCAACTGTACGCTAAGTTCAACAAATGTGACTTTTATAAAGATAAAATGCGGTACTTAGGGCATGTAATATCCAAGGATGGAATTGCAGTAGACCCAGACAAGATAAAAGCAATTAATGAATGGCGTACCCCGAAAGACGAACATGTGTGCGATCTTTTATGGGAATCGCAAGTTACTATCGTAAGTTTATTGAAGGATTTTCTAGGATAGCAAATCCTATAACATATTTACAAGAGAAAGGTAAGAAGTTTGTATGGGATCAAAAATGTGAAGAAAGATTTAAGAAACTAAAAGAGTTATTAATAACAACACCTATTTTAACAATTGCTGATCCTAACAAGGATTTCATTATATGCACATATGCGTGCAATGACAGATTTGTTGGGGTCTTAACATAAGAAGGTCACGCAATTGCATATGAGTCTCGAAAGTTAAAGATTCATGAAAAGAACTATGCAACTTACGACCTAGAGTTGTTGTAATTCATGCATTAAAAATGTGGCGACATCATTTAATTGGAAGAAAATTGATCTTAATGACTGATAATAAAGGATTAAAATACTTGTTGGATCAACCGAATCTGAACGCAAGGCAAGCTAGGTGGCTAGCTTTCCTTAGTGAGTATGATTTCGAGATTCAACACATAAAATGAAAGAAAAATAAGATTGTTTATGCATTAAGCAGAAACGCAAAAATATGTTTTGTTTCAACAATAAGCACTTATAAATCTGATCTGGAAAATCAGATTAAGGAAAGAATCAGAATGGATGTAAAATACCAGAATTTATTTACTAAAATTGCTGAGGATAATGCTAAAAATTGTGTAAAAGATTACAAAATTGATGAAAAAGGGTTACTGATATATAAAAACAGACATTATGTTCCTAATGTTGTTGAAGTTAAGTTGTTGATTTTAAATGAGTTACATAAAAGTCCATATTCTGCACACACTGGTTACCAGAAGATGATAACTATGCTGCAAAAAGATTATTTTTGGCCATGTATGAAAAGTGAAGTAGCTAAATATATTGCTAGATGTATAGAGTGTCAGCAAGTAAAAGCTGAACACCAACATCCAACTGGATTGTTGCAGCCACTACCTACTCCAGATTGGAAGTGGGAGATAATTAGTATTGATTTTATTACTGGGTTGCCTAAAAATCAGAAAAAAAAAGAATGATTCCATTATGATAGTAGTGGACAAGCTTAGTAAGGCAACGCACTTCATACCAGTTAAGACAACACACAAAGCTCCTGACATTGCTGACATTTTTATGAATCAGATTTTTCGGTTACATGGTATTCCAAAATTTATAATTTCTGATAGAGACTCAAAGTTTACAGGAAACTTCTGGAAATCTTTATTTAAAGGTTTAGGTACTACTTTGAATTTCAGTAAATCATTTCACCCACAAACATATGGGAGGACTGAAAGAGTTAATAAAATTCTTGAGGGCATGTTGAGAATGTATGTTAGAGATCAGCCAAGTAAATGGGAAGAGTATTTACATCTTGCTGAGTTTGCTTATAATAACCATTATCAAGCTTCAGCAAAGCTTAGTCCCTTTGAAATTTTATATGGTAGAAAATGGAATACTCCTATTTCTTGGAGTAAATTAGTTGACAGGTTAATGTTGGGACCTGATTTGTTAAGAGAATTGGAACTAACCGTGAAACAAGTTCAAGGTAATTTGAAAATTGCACAAGACAGATAGAAAAGTTAGGCAGATTTAAAGAGAACTCAGAAAGAGTTTCAGGTTGGTGAATATGTGTTCCTCAAGGTAAAACCTAAGAAAATTTCCCTAAGATTGGGAAGCTGTGCTAAATTAGCACCAAGGTATTGTGGACCTTCTGAAATCTTGTCCACGGTAGGACCAGTGGCATATCAGTTGGCATTGCCGCCAAATCTTAAAGTACATAATGTATTTCACATCTATCTTTTGAAAAATTAAGTGCATGATATTACTCATGTTATTATTTGGAATGATGTACAGGTGGAACTAGAAGGAGATTTTTTGGTGGAATCGGATTGTATTCTTGACAAGAGGAAAATCTTGCATCGTAATCGTACCATTGAACTGGTTAAGGTGCAATGGAAGCACCTTAGTCTGGACGAAGCTACTTGGGAATCAGAAAGTAATATGTGGGTGGCATATCCAATGTTGTTCCAGGAGGAAGAAGAGGATGGTGAATAATGAAACATTGAGGGCGATGTTGAACTTAAGAGGGGGTGTTTGTTACATACCCCAAGTTCTAGACATTTTATGTTATTGAAAAAACATTATGTTTTATTTTTATTGTAAATTTTTATGACAATTGACCAAATGGGGTCATGGATGACTGTAATTAATTATTATGAATATTTTATTATTAATAAATAAAAGTGGAGACAAATATCCAAAGGAGACTGTTGAATGAGTGTTCACTGACCCACTAGGGGGAATGGACTGTTGTGGAGAGAAAATTGACACTTGGCAGCATCCTCAACTCACTTCTAACTGTTGCACGGGGAAACTTCCCTACTTTTGTGGTCATGTTACCCAAGAAAGTGGAACTGAGAAGGTGTCTCATTTACTGAAATAAACTGACCAAAATACCTAGGCATGCTATTTAACTATCCATCAAATTCAGCAGGAGGCTTTTCATTTCTCACCTTGTGATAATTTCTGAGCACAAGAGATTTGATGAGAGGAAAAGTTAGAAGTGATTGAGTGAACTAAGACTGCATTCTGAAGTAGTGCAACCACATTACTGAGTTGAATATTGCTAAAGGCAGTGAGTACTTCTGTTGAGTGTTATTGTTGAGTCGCAAGGGAATTTATTCCATTATTCCACACAACATCTTCCTCCTAGTGGTTCAGTGAATAGGCTTGGGGGTCCTAAGGCAAGTAGCTTGGCTGTCTTCAGGAGTTGGTTGGATAGAATGAGCTCCTTTGGCTGTTTGTTTCTTCTTCTACAGGATTTAGGTTCATATTGTGTTATCTTATTTACTTCTGTTATGTTAATAAATTAAATAGAAATGTTTATGTCATCAGTTTTTTTTTCCAATTAGTTTGAGATAATCTACCTTAGTTAGTGAACGATTCATTTATGTAAATTATTACAATTAAGGATGAAATGCAATATGAATGATGTAGGTAATGGATAGAATGATTGAATAGAAAATCACCTTTCTGCATTTTTCCTCACACTGTAACAGTGTTGTACTCTAGCATAGAAAGGGTTAATTAGTGTAGACTAAAATGATCACATGCATTAGATAATTTTGAATGATTATTTTATCGGAGTTATCGCATTTCAGTATTGTATCATTGTTTTTGTTTAAAATAGATCATTTAGAATGGTAAACAGAAATTACTTTTCCTTATACCTACTTCACTATTTTTGTTTATTAGTAAATCCTTTCTCTTGTTATAAACGATAATAGTATCGAACGAATCTTTTGTTCTTGTGATATCCCCCTCTTTTACATCCTTATTATTTTGTAAATGTAATTGTAACTATGTATGTGGCCTAGGTGAGGAGCTCAAGGCCAAGGCCCCACCAGTGGACCATGAAAGTATTTTTATTCCATTTCCTGAAGTTATAAATGTCATTGTAAAACCTAGGAGACTAAAGGATGGTGACTCAACAAAAACGACAGGCAACTAGACCACCAAGAGAAAGTCTCATGAAAGATAGGCCATGAACTGACAACTGGTGTCATCCTAGTGATGGTTAACAATGTGTTAACTAATACAAATAACTTTTAGGGGAAATCCCCATGGATGCCCCCGAGTTCCTAGTATGGCATTTAAATGCCCATTAAATAGGTTATGAGTGGAAAATAACCTCAGAGGAGCTTCATAAGGTATTCTTATGAACTATATTATACAAAATTATATATACATATATATAAATATATATATATATATATATGTATGTATGTATATATATATCCATATATGTACATAAGGAGATATATATCCCATTCCTAGGAAAGGTTTGGTGAGAACATTAGTAAAGCTAAATAAGTTTAGCTTATTAATTGGAATATTATTACCTAGGAAGCTTAGCTTATTAGAGTTATTGGGTGAGCTTATCTTTGGTAAATCTCCCTTTATTTGATTAAGGATTGGTATACTTGTTATAGGTAACTACAAGTTATACATGAGTTAAAACAAACACATGAAGTAGATATCGATTATATTATACATATATATGTATATCTATATAATACAAGAGAGGGTTAAACTTAGACCTAACTCACCTAACTAAATATCAAAGATTTAGTTGAAGAATATGCCTTGTGTGTTGAACTGCCACTAAACAACACACTAACCCTTACTTACACACCATTTGTTGCTTAAGGAGGAACTCTCACTCTACGAGCTGCCATTTGCCATCGGGGGGGGGTTACGCTGAATTTTTTGAGAGAGGCGCATTCCCATTCTAGGGTATCATGTTATGTGAGTGTGTGGCGCCTGAGTTAGATATATATTCTTATATATATTGATATCGGATTGGAGATTGGGGGATGGATTCCAAGGATTGGGGATGTTAATCTCTTTTTATTTTTTTTATTTATCTTTTCAAAGGGAAAAACGCAGAGTGTGGAACAGAGGTTAAATTATGAAGCATTGGATTGCGGATTTGGTACCCTGGCTACACAAAAAGGGAGAGGGACAACGAAATACTGGACTACCTGGTTTCGCTTCAAGTGTCGTGTTTATTTTTCACTATAATTATATGTTGTAGTATGAATGTACAAAGTCACGTATACATTAACTATGCCCTATTTGTGAACGCATAAATTCATTTAAATGTATGTTCTATTAGGGAATGCATAGAAGTCAGGTGAGTTATCGCTGCCCCGATAATTTCTGCGATCAAGAGTAAGCAAGATCGGCCTCTGTGTTTGTGGTAGGCAATCTCTGTAAGGTGTAGAGCTTGGCATTTTTCGTATTTTCCTTTGAGATTGGGAAGATCTCTATTAATTATCTTCTTGCTATCATTCAATTGCAATAAACCCGAAAGGATCCCTGCATTCTTTACCTTTGGTATACTATTTCCTGAATTACAATGAGGATTATGCTGCGTTGGAAATCTGTGCACCCCTGTTCTGTGTTTGTATTATTTCTTGGCCATCGTATTCTTGGGATGGGACAGTTGAATGGATTAACCCCTAGATAAGTTTTCTTATTTGGTTAAATATTGATCCTTGGTGTATATATTTTATATTTCCTGTAAATCGTAATGATCCCCAGCGAAGTTCATGCTGCGTAGAAATTAGTTGATCACTGTATGTTTTATTTCACGTATATTTACTCTGGTAGTTTCGGCCTAAGATTGGGGAAAGTGTAAAATTCTGGAATGGATCTAACTAAATTAATGCTTTCATATGTTTTAGTTATAAGGAAGTCATGTTCTAGTCTCTGCCCAGGGAAATCATGTTGCCTGTGCATGCCGATTCAAAATTTGTGGTTTTTGTTCCTCTGCATTTTTAAGTTTATGAAATCGCATAGCTCTTTGATCCTCATGCTAAACATGAATAGCGGTTGTCCTCTGCCATCGCATTTGCTTGAGAATTCAGTTATAGTTAAGATTCTTGCATGCATATTTGAACATGGGTTCTCTTCCATCGCATTGCTTTGGTGAATTCGTTTATCTAGTATAAGTTTTTCGCTCACACTGATAGGAAAGGAGTTTTCCTCTGTTGGACAGTTGCATCTCAGATCTCTTATTTCAAAATCGTGTTTTAAATCTACTTAAATTGTTGAATCAAAATTGGGGTTGATCTCCATCTAGGTTATGGTATTGTTGGATGGGAAACCGTATTAATCCAATGGTGGAGTGTTGCAAGCCAATTTACTTTTAAATCATCTCTATATTGAAAAAGCTAATCTAGGGCAATGTCCTAGCTTTACTATGCTAATGCTTGAAAATTTTATACCTATAAGTTTTGTATTATGCGTATTTAAAAGAAAAGTGAAAACTCCTTATTGCTTATAGTGAATGGGGTAAAACTAATGAGTACCTTATTGGAGTAAAGAAATAACCTCATTGCCTTAGGAATGGGCGTATGTCTTAAGGATGGGTCTTAGTCTCTTATGATGTAAGCAAGTAGGGAATTCTTTAAAATCGTAGTGTTGTTAGAGTGATCCATGTCTTGAAGTTAATCTAGTTTGTTAAGTTTAAATAAAACAACCATGGTATGTTTATTGTAGTACAAGCTTGTTGATGATTAGCTTTGGATGATACTCTCCATGGGAGAGTCTTTGAGAAAGTGGTAAGTAAATCATTGCAACTGCTGAGTTGCATAATGTAATTATTATTTTGATGAATGATACGATGTGACAGGTTTTGTGGACGTAGCCCAAAGTTTGGGTGAACCATGTATATCGGACTCGTTCTATATGTGTAATTATGATATTGTGGTATTTACACTAGATGCATCTATAATTCAGTCGCTTTAAATGCGTGAAAGTTATCTTTATGTTCAATAGATAATTGTTGTTATATGAGTAGAAATCTTTTATAACATTAGTTTGTAGTGAGAATGAATAATTAATTAGATTAAGTATGCAGAAACATTTTTTTATGCAAACCGTCAGTATGTTATTATGAAGATATGGGTCTTATGTCTCTTTCCCTAATTCAACTCATTTATAAATGATGAAGATTCTGTTGATTATTGGATTACAAAGGAGGACTATTTGTTTTGTAATAATATACTATTGTAAAGAAAGTTCACATAGGAGATTTAATGATGATAGTTCGAATTTATACAATAGTCGTAGTCACCTCATGAAGGATTATGGATATTATTTTTCTTCATTTTACATAACATCATTCCAAATTCTCATACGAATACTAAATTGGTTATATTAGATGTTACATATGGTATTTGAGCAGAGGTTGCAAATGCTCGGGCTTATTTGGGCTCAGTCGAGGAAAGGAATATAGGTTAGTGAAAGGAAATCCATCGATAAGACGTAAACGTAGAATTTCATTTCCAAGGATCATCAAGAGGTAATCGACAAGATGTCTTTTAAAATCGCAAGTAAGTATGCTCCATTTTTTGAAGCGTTATAAAGGCAAAACACTATCGATATGTAAGCATTATATATGTTTCATTACGTATTTAAATGATCTTCTATTGATAAATACTAGATGATGAATATCTCCTCATGCTCTACAATTAGTTTCATTGAATGATAAGAAAGCACTCTTTAAAAATGATTAATGTAATTGAACTATGTTTCTGTATTTATCTTGGTGATCTTGTTAATATTTTCATGTACATTGGTCATAATGATAGCAATGAGAAAAATAGGAGCATTTGCATGTCCAAAAGTTTATAACGGTTGTTGTAGTGCCCCTAGACTTTTGTAGACAATGATGGCACCTGTGAGTGACCAGACCATTTGAAACATTAATAAAATAACTTTTTGTTTTTATTCTGAGTATGTGCATCTAAACTACTGGTGCAAATGATTGATTACTTTTGTTTAACGATTAGCTATGATTGTGGAAACTATGGTTAAAAATTGATGCTTAACAACTAGCTATAAGATTTATTATGTGATGAGAACAAAGAAAATATAATTAGATAGATGAGCAATGTTTGAATAAATCATAAATGTGTAACGATAAAAAAATTTGGAATCAAACGATTATTATTGAGAACAGTGCTACTAATAACTTTGTTTGTGAGGAGTGTGTATAGGAATAGGTGAAACGGTTCACCGATGGACACACAAAGGAATATAAAGGGCCGTAGCGTACGGTTAAATCACACACAGGGGGAGCGACGACGGTGTTGGCTTCCGACGGAATACTACGCATGGGTAGATAAGCACTGATCCGCTTGCTCGAGAGGAATGTGTGAGAGCGTACGAGGTGGACACAACAGAGCTGGTCACATACGAGTTGAGGGGCGCGCAGTGAGAACGAACTCACTCCTCAACACCATTAGTCCCTAGATAGAATGTAGACGGAGGATGGATGGTAACGATTCCTGAAATCCCTACAAAAAAGTTCCTGCAAGTCAAAACGGAAAGATGGTGGCAGGAGGGCCCGATGGTGTGGTATCCTATCGAGAACGGAAAGAATGGACCCAAGGAACCAATGATGTGGTACCTTGCCGAGGAATGGAAATCACGAATGACTGGACTCGACGGAGAGGTGTCGTGTCGAAGAATTAAAATTGAGGAACGGGGAAGCCCAACGGCGCGGCACCGAGATCCTACCGATTTGGATTATTAAATTTTAATCTGCATACATAAAAAAAAAAAAAAACAACTGATAAGATTAACCCCAGATTATTTCTTAAAGAAAATGCATAAGAATATTTTAGGCATTTCCACATGAGTAATTATTTTAGCATTTAAATAATATAAATCATTATTTAGGAGCAAAATAGAATCCTAAGCTTGGACACCTAGTCAACTAAAAGCTAGGAGTTAACTCAAATATCTGGGGACAGACTTGAGGAAATTTAGGGATGTTGGTGCATCTCTTAGAAAAACTGACACTTGGTGGGTGAGTGTTTTATTTTAAAATTTTAAAAATAAATAAATATTGATGCATAAAGCAACATGTGTCGCATGAGATTTTCCTTTATAAGGAAGACCTTGGAAAGTGAAAGGGACCCAGAACCTGGATGATTGTCGTAATTCTTGATTTGCCTCAAGACTTGTACCTATTAGGGTTTGGTGAGAAATCCTGTGGGAAGGGAAACCCAAAGCTGGATTTCTGAATTTTGTGTGTGAACTCTACGGCCCGATTAGCTTGGGGGTCCGGAGAGAAGAAGAGTACTTCCGGAGTGGTTGGTAGGATAACCGAGGTGTCCATCGGAAATCGTGAGGAGAATTGAGGAGACTGAAGCTGTGACCTTCTTGGATCTGTATCAACGGCTGGAGCTCCTTCTATTATAGTGGATTTGGATCTACGGCAAAGAAGAAATTCTACCTGTCTACCGGGACTACTATCATCATAGGTTCTTATTGTTAAAATAATTCAATTTATAAATCTGAAATTCTGAATATGCTATTTTGTTTTGTTCATCTCATTTGTTCAGCTCAATGCAGAATGTTAGATCTCTGGTCTACTTTGCGATATATCTCTGTTTCGCAAACCTGATTATTTTATTTTCGTTCATCTCATTTGTTCAGCTCAATGCAGAATGTTAGATCTCTGTTCTACTTTGCGATAGATCTCTGTTTCGCAAAACTGATTATGTTATTTTCGTTTATCTCATTTGTTCAGCTCAATGTAGAATGTTAGATCTCTGTTCTACTTTGCGATAGATCTCTGTTTCGCAAACCTGATTATGTTATTTTCATTTATCTCATTTGTTCAGTTCAATGTCGAAAGGTTAGATCTCTGTGCTACTTTGCGATAGATCTCTGTTTCGCAAACCTGATTAGTTTATTTTGGTTTATCTCATTTGTTCAGCTCAATGTAGAATGTTAGACCTCTGTTCTACTTTCAGAATATCCTATATTGCAGTATATTATTGAATTACTTGGGCATGTATTATCAATAGTATTTCGATTTATACATTGCAGGACAGTAGAAATTAATTATTTTCTTTGGAATTCCGTGCTATTATTACATGGTAGAACCCGGCCCCAGATCGGCTCTGTATCTCGGTCGTTCATTTCGATCGATTTCTAAATTTATTTCAGGAAAACTTTGGTTTAAATCTAGACTGGCTCTGCAATCACCATTACAGAGTTCAGCCCGTGAGTTCAGATTAGATCTCAGGTATTGGACCATCGTACATACCTATCTCTTGTTGGAACTATCCCGGTGATTGGAAAGCAAGGATTAAAACTAATGCGCAGATCTATACCGTTGAGTATCAAATATTTAGCTCCACACGTGTATACTTTCTTGCACAGTTCTTTAATTGAAATCGGGCACCCGTGCTGAGGTATCCATTACAGTATTCCCTTATTTCTTTTTGTGTAAATCCGTCTCTGACCATTGAGATCCTGGTCTTCGAAATTTCGTGCAAAAAACCTTGTGTGTTGCATACTATTTAGCTTAAGCAGATGTGTCAATACGGATCTCTGAAGCGTTACACTTTATGATACCTCAGACGTGGGTGAATCATCTTGGATGAAGATCAAAGGGAAAGACCCAAACTGCTGAGAAGACCCTTTTTATTCTTTAAGAATTTTGTTGTTTTACTTTTAATTTCAGTGTGTAGAAAACGTACTCTGTAACTGCAATCTCGTTCCAGTCTGGAGGAAATGTTTGTTAGCGTATCTCCCTTAACGGATTTAAAATTGCATCGACCTTCCCTTTGAACCTTACTCCTGTTTTATTTTGCGTTTAAAGGATTACTTGGCCTGATTCAACGTTAGTATCCTTGGCGTTTTTTTTTATGTATCCAAACAGCTCAGACGAAGTTACCCGCCTTATCTAGCTGTTGACAGGTGGAACGATGGAACGATCTGGTCATCGAGTCTGGCCGGCGTTAATTTAGGAGCCGAAGGGACAGTACCCTTCTGGCACTTGAACTCTTACTGATTTATGAGCGGTAAATTCTATCAATTCGACATTAGCTTGATTTTAAGTTGGTAACAATTTTTTTTCTCGAAATTGGTTTTATTTTATTGTTTAATAGATCGTCAACAACTGAATTACATGTTGAAATATAACTACATTAACAGTGCGTGTTATAGTTGTGGCGATATAATATTACTCCCAAATCTTTTAGTGATGGCTCCCTACCGAGCCTCATCTCAGAGATGTTGATTTTTATTTTTAAATAAAACTGTATTAATTAAGATTTAGTTAGTACATATTTTATATGAATCGGTATTTCAAATTATTTGTCATGTTGAATTTTATTTTTAAATGAAATTGTATTAATTAAGATTTAGTTAGTACATATTTTATATGAATCGGTATTTCAAATTATTTGTCATGTTGATTTTTATTTTTAAATGAAATTGTATTAATTAAGATTTAGTTAGTACATATTTTATATGAATAGGTATTTCAAATTATTTGTCATGTTGATTTTTATTTTTAAATGAAATTGTATTAATTAAGATTTAGTTAGTACATATTTTATATGAATCGGTATTTCAAATTATTTGTCATGTTGATTTTTATTTTTAAATGATATTGTATTAATTAAGATTTAGTTATCACATATTTTATATGAATCGCTATTTCAAACTTATATGTCATGTCGATTTTTACGCCGATAGGCGTTTTATTTCAACTTTTGGGGGTGAGGGCTGGGTGGCATATTTATTGTACATTTAATAATCAATGGCTGGATTTTGAAGATGAGGGAATATGCTTCGTCTGGTGCATAGATCAATGCGTCAGATTTGATGACTTAACCTACGAGCAGGTTTAAATCGAAACGACACCAGTTTGTTTATTTAAAATAATTAAAGTAAATTGAGAAGTAGAGTGTGCTGGAACAGTACTGAAACGTTATGGTAGCTCGAGCAGGTGGCTGGAACACGTGCTAAACCGTTATGCTGGCTGGAACAGGTGGCTGGAACGTTATGTCCTCTCCCGTCTTCTTTGAGTGCACCTTCTTACTGCAAAGAAGCATTATGTGAATATCAATGGGTTATGAATATCATGAACCCTATTTTGCTAAAACCTACTGTCGAGTTTGAACCGCATTGGGCTTCCGATGTGTGAAGTAGTATATTGGACAGAACACCATTCACAACAAGAGAAGCAGCGCTCATGGTTGGCATCCGATATCAGCTCAACGTATTATGATACATCTGTCCCATTGCCCTGTCGACGGAGAAGGTCGCTGTGAAGCAAGCAGCGGCCAAAGAAAAGTAGATGGGGGCATCCATGCTCCGCCTTCACTTTCACCACTGTTTCTTTAATGAAATCTAATTTCTTCTTTTCTTTGTTTCCCCATTAAAATCTATTTGTTGTTCTTTTAAGATAGATTCGACTGTGATCTTCTGTATTGTCTTGAATCCTGATTGTTTATTGCAGGCGGGTTTTTTACAGGGTTGCGATGGGTCCATTCTTTTGGACGAATCTTCGAGTATAACTGGGAAAAAGACGGTTGTTCCAAACCATAATTTGGTCAGGGGTTTCGATGTGATGGATACATCAAGTCCCAAGTGGAAGCAGTTTGCAGCCAAGATATTTTGGCTATTACTGCTCCAGATTATGTTGTCAAGGAAATTATCTATTGCCTTATCTATTGGCTATTGCTGCTCCATAATCATATTCATAGTTTTATGTTAACCAAGTAATTCCATAATCATGTTCATAGTTTTCTGTTAACCAAGTAGTTCCTAGGGCTGGCTCTGTGTAGTATACCAGGAATAGATTCACTGGAACTGGAGATCAGCTAGAGACCAAACGCTAGACAGTGCATATTTTGTTCCTTCAGGCACAGGGGCCGCTAATTACTAGAGAGGTAGGTAATTCTGCTTTACACATCTGAATCCAGTCTATGAGATTTAAGCTGAAACCTAGATTGTTATCTCCACTGTCAATAGGTGGTTTAAGCTCTACCAAAACGTTTTAGGTTAGGTATTCTGTTATAAGTACTCCATGAAGGCAAATTATACAATGTTGTTGTTCTTTTTCTTTTTTGTGGCATTTTCCCCGTTGAAGTTGAGCATACAGTCATAGATAGCAGTCCGTATTTACTCTCTGGATCAAAGAAAGCGCTCGTCTTCAATACATCTTCAAATTCTGGACAAAGATCTCCGGGCAACAACGATTTTAACATAGCGGCCAATTTCACAAAATCAAGACGGAGTCTCTTTGTCACATACAGATCTATTCTTCAAAGGGTATGCTCATATCGCAACAGAGCTTGAATGGAAGGGATCGTGATATGCAAGCTAAAACAATTAAGAGATTATACATTTTCAAATCGGTTCCAAGCAGTGGAGTCGGCAATTAGACAATGAACATTAAAGTAGAGAGAACCCATTATGATTCGCTTCAAAAATTCTCGACATCTGGAAGGGTGTACAGAACATTCTAAATCCAATGACTCTCTATCTCTATGTATGAATGAATATCTTTGCGTTTTTTGATTTGTGCATCATCTACCAGTCATTATGTAGGAATGAATATCTTTGAGTTTCTTAATTTGTACATCATCTACCAGTCACCCTTGTAGTTGATTATAATTGTTTTATTGCCAATTTTCAGTATAGGAATTGTATCGACCAGAATAGATCCATGTTCACCCATTTTGGTTAAGCACACTGTAAACTTGTTTTTCAAACGTTTTATTGTCTCATACTATTTAATAAATGCTAAAATTTAATGTAAAACATTTAACCGTACGCATAATCTCTTGGTGATACTGCAAACCAAATAAAATTTAAAGTGCCATGGTTTAATTTCCATTCAATAAGTTAAACTAGTACTGCAAATGAACTATATCTTAAATTAATTTGCAAGTCAACAAAGCTTTATTGAAGGTGCAAGTATTTAATGTTTTTGTGGAGGTTTAAATCCAATCGTTCGGGTAGTATTAAATATTAAATGTTGTGTTGATAGGTAGAGTATTTAATGCTGTTGTGGAGGTTTAAATCCAATTGTTCAGACTCCCTCGTCAATAGCATTAAATGATGTGCTTTAGGTGGTTATTGAAAACCAATTACAAAATTTATCAACTTAAGAATCACTATGAAGTAAGAAAAGTGAAAGAGTTATATCTAAGTTGAATACATCAAAATGCTTTTAAATATTTTAAACTATTCCAGGTCAATGGAAATTGGAAGATGAGCTTCTAAAAGAAATGGAAAGAACCAAGTAATTAACTGTATTGATTGTACAACTAAGTAATTAAGTGTATTATCTTTTAAACTATTCCAGGTCAATGGAAATTGGAAATGAGCTTCCTCTAAAATGAAGAAATTGAAAGAACCGAGTAATTAGCTGTATTGATTGTAGAACTGAGTAATTAAGTGTATTGATTGATGTAGTGCGCGATTTTATGAGTGTATTGATTGAAGAGCTGAGTAATTAACTGTATTGTTTGGTGTACTATGTGATTTTATGACTGGGATCAAGTCAAATGTTATTAGAAATCATATGATCTCACTAAAATACATATATTTTATGTGAAATATTTTTAATTTCAAAATATATTCAACCATGAATATATTTTAGACCGTTGGGTTCTTCTATAACTGCTCCAAAGGAAATGGCTCTCAAAGTTGAAATCGCTCTTAGAGTGATGGCACAATCAGCGTTGAACGATCCAAGAATTGATCCTGAACTGCTCTCGAAATGATGGAACAATCAAACCTCAACGATCAAGAAATCAATGCTAAACCTCAACGATCAAGAAATCAATGCTAAACCTCAACGATCCAAGACTTAACCCTAATATTATTACGTTGTTGATTTTGTCAAAGTAGAAAAATTAAGCCAATACATATGTTTATGAAATATCTAGCCGAATCAGAGAGAGTGCTTAGCCTTCCCAGCTTTATGTGCATTATCCGTGCAATTAAAAGCACATATAAAAATCCAAATTGCCCAATTAAGAAAAATCTTTTAATATTTAAGATGATGAAACCCTTATTTAAATTATAAAATAATTTACTATAATATAATACAACAAAAAAATATGGCATAGTTATAAATAACTAAAATATTTTGGATGTTATTTCCAGCCTATGCAAAGTACTTAAATTATTTAATTATAAATTGAAATGATTAAAGGTAAGTTTAATTAAAAAGGAAATCTTTTAATATTTTAGATTATGAAGTGTAATTTAATCATTTAATGGTAAATTATTAAATAAATTAGGGTTTAGTATAACATATTTTCTAGACATTTTAGTTAAAATGAATAAAATAATTTTATCTTTTGTTACTTCAAAATTTACCATAATATAATAAAAAAACATAGTAAAGTTATAAATAACTGAAATATTTTGGAAAAACATGACAAAGTTATAAATAACCCAAATTTTTTTATATTTTGTATTGAAAGAATTTCAACTTTTAAGTTTATTTTTAGTAAAATAAATATTTTAAAGTTAATACAGTTATATAATTTTTTGTTTTAAATTCAATTGTGTATATATACCATAAAATAAATTGTTATAAAATATTTAAAATAATTATAATATACATTGTAAAAAAAAATTACAATATATACATTTAAATTTAAGTTTAAATTCAAATTTACATTGCAATCTACTAACACGTAAATTATAAAAATATAGAATGTCACCTTTGAATATGGACTATATTTAGTGCTAAAGTATTAAAATAAAATTTTTATTTAATTCAAATATAATATTTTAACATGGTTTGGAAATTAATAGAGTATATACATTCAAAAATAATAATTGTAAACATTATAATAAATGTTTGTTTAGGTTTTCTTTTAAATCATGTCATTTTTATTTTCTATCAATGATCAATTTTAAGTGTAAACTAAGTCAATTTATTCAAGATCATTTATTATAAAAATATATTCACACGTAATAAAAAAATCTATATAATTTTAAATGATACCAATTTAAATTATATTACGAGTAATTCAAATTTACATTGAAACATGCAATATGACATTTAAAATTATAGTAAATTATATTGTCGCATTTTAATATGCCTATATGTGTTTGAAGTACGAATAATTTAATTTGATAGTATTAAAAACATGAGTAAATATAAAACATTCAATATTTTGATTTAATGTAATTTTAATTTACTAAACAACCAAAAGTCAACCTAACTCAAACATGGAAAACCAAAGTCAACAATAGTCAACCATGGTCAACCATAATAAACCAAAAGCCATCCATGGTCAACCAAAGTCAACCACAGACAACCAAAGTCAACCATAGCCAACCAAAGTCAATTGTGATAAACAAAAAATCTACCATGGTTAGCCAAAGTCAAACATAGTCATCGAAAGTCAACCATTTTCAACCAAAGTTAACCATGATAAGTGAAAGTTAACCATGTTCAATCAAAGTCAAGAATGGTCAACCAAAGTTAACCACAGTAAACCAAATTTAACCATAGTCAACCAAAGTCAACAATGCTCAACCAAATTCAACCATGAACAACCAAAGTCAACCATGGTTAACCAAAGTTAGCCAAAGTTAACCAAAGTCATCCATAATGAGTCATGGTGACCCAAAGTTAACAATGGTAAATGAAAGTCAATCATGATCAACCAAAACTCAACCAAAGTCAACCATGGTCAACCATGGTCAACCAAAGTCAGCCATGGTCAACCAAAATTCAACCAATGTTAACGATTGCAAAACAAACTCGATCATGGTTGACTTGGTCAACCAATGTTAACCATTGTAAAAAAAAGTAGACCATGGTTGGTCATGGTTGACTTGGTCAACCAATGTTAGCCATGGTAAACCAAAGTGAACCATTGTCAACTAAAGCCACCCATGGTCATCTATAACTATAGTTGGCTTTGTTTGGCTTTGGTAGACTTTACTTAACCATGGTTGTCTTTGGTTGACCATTTGACTTTTGTTGACCATGGTTGAATTTGGTTGACTATGGTTGACCATGGTTGATTTTGGTTAACCGTGATTGAATTTGGTTGACCATGGTTTACTATGGTTGACTTTAGTTGACTATGTTCATTATTGTTGACTTTGGTTAATCGTGGTTGACTTTTATTGAACATGGTTAGCTATGGTTGACCATTGTTCGCTCTATTTTTTCTTAGTTGACCACAACCAAAGTCAACTATGGTTATCCAAATTCAATAATAGTCAACCATGACCAACCAAAATTCAACCAAAGTCAACCATGGTCCACTAAAGTCAACAATGGTAAACTAATGTAAAGGAAGGTCAACCATGTCCAACCAAATAATATTCTTATATGACTTTCTTTGTGGTCAACCAAATAATTATAGGTCAACCATCGTAAACTAAATAATATTCTCATATGACTTTTGTTGTGGTCAACCATGTTCAACCATAGTCAACTATCATTTTTCATCGTTGACCAAAACCAAGGTCAACCATGGTAAGCCAAAGACAATGAAAGTCAACCATGGCCAATCAAAATTTAAGCAAAGTCAACCATGGTCCATCAAAGTCAACGATGGTAACTAACATCAATGAAGGTCAACCATGGTCAACAATGGTCAACCATGGTTTACCATAGTTAACCATGGTCAAACATAGTCAACCAAAGTGAACCATTCTCAACTAAAGCCACCCATGGTCATCTATAACTATAGTTGACTTTTCTGGACTTTCATAAACTTTTACTTGACCAGATATTTATAAGTCAACCATGGTCAACCAAATAATATTCTAATATGACTTTGGTTGTGGTCGACCAAAGTCAACTATGGTCAACCAGAGTCAACCATGGTCAACCATAGTCAACTCTAGATTTTCATGGTTGAATACAAAGAAAGTCAACCATGGTTGGCCAAAGTCAATGAAAGTCAACCATGTTCAATCAAAATTTAACCAAAGTCAACCATTTTTCATCAAAGTCTACAATGCTAACTAAAGTCAACAAAGATCAACCATAGTTAACAATGGTTAACCATGGTCTAACATAGTTAACCATAGTCAACCAAAGTTAAACAAAGTCTACCATGGTCAACCAAAGTCATCCATGGTTAACCAAAGTGAGCCACGATTAACCATGTTCAACCAATGTCAACCATTGTGAACCAAAGTCAACCAACGTCAACCATTGTGAACCAAAGTCAACCATGGTCAATTGAGTCAACCATAGTTAACCAAGGTCAACCATAGTCAAACAAAGTCAACCATAGGAAACCATATCCAACCAAATTCAACAATATTCTACCATAGTCAACCATGGTCAACCATGATTAACCAAAAGTCAATCAAAGTAAACCATGGTCAACAAATGTCAACCATGGTCAACCAACGTCAACCATGGTGGACCAGAGTCAACCAAAGACAACCACAATCAAACATAGTCAAACATGGTCAACCATAGTCAACCATGATCAATCAAAGTTCACCATCACACATTAGACATTAAATAGTAATAAACATTCAATTTAGACATTAGACATATATACATTTAGACATTATTAAATATTAAGCATTATTAAACATTAGAAAAACATTTATAAAGACATTAGCATTATTACACATTAAAAACATTAATAAAGATATTGGCGTTATTATCATTGAAACCATTAATAAAACTAGACATTATACATTAATAAACATTGGAGATTAATAAACATCACACATTAGACATTAAATATTAATAAACATTAAATTTACACATTAAACATTTATAACCATTACTCAACATTGTATTTTCATAATACTTGAAACTATATATTTATGTTATGTAATGCTAAACATTAGTGAGATTAATTTGGATTAGGCATTAGACATTAGCCTTTAGATATTAGACATTAATAATAATTATTATTATTATTATTATTAAACATTATAAGAATTAGTCTTCATTATTTTTCTTATTTTCATTTATAATTATTTTTATTATTATAAAATATTTTAAAAATTATTATTTAATAATAATAATAATTATTATTTTTATATAGAATTATTTATATATATATATATATATATATAGTATTATTCACAATACTATTATTATTAGAATTATAATTTTCTTGACCATTATTATAAATTATTATCAAGTATTACAAACATGGTCAACCATAATCAATCATGACCAATCAAAGTTAACCACCACACATTACTTTAAATTTAGACATTAAACATTTAGACATTTAGACATTATTAAATATTAAGCATCATTAACCGTTATAAAACACTAACAAAGAAATTAGCATTATTACACATTAAAAAACATTAATAAAGACATTTGCGTTATTAACATTAAAAATATTAATAAAACTACACATTATGCATTAATAAACATTAGACATTAATAAACATCACACATCCGACATTAAACATTAAATATTAATAAACATTAAATTTACACATTAAACATTAATAAACATTGACAAACATTAGTCAACATTGTATGCAATGCTAAACATTAGTAAGATTAATTTAGATTAGGCTTTAGACATTATATATTAGACATTCATAATAATAATAATAATAATAATAATTATTTTTTTTTTATTATTATTAAACATTAAACATTAAATTAAACATTATTAGTTTTATTATACATTATAATAATTAGTTTTCATTGCCCATTGCTTGTAACTTAGGTGTTGTGATTTTTCAGCTGAAAAAAAAATAGTTTTCATTATTTTTCTTATTTTCATTTATTATTATTACCATTGAATAATATTACCCATTGCTTATAATATCTTTTATTATTATTATTGTAGTTGTTGTTATTATTATTATTATTATTAAAGTTGTAAATCCTCATTATAAATTATTTTCATTTATTATTGTTATAAGTATATTTTCTTATTTTCATTTACAATTTTTTTAATTAATAATAAATTAATAATTATTATTTATTAATATTTTTATTATTTTAATTAATTTCTTATTTTCATTTAAAATTATTATAATTTTATTATTATAAAATATTTAAAAAATTGTATTTTATAATAATAATAATTATTATTATTAATATTATTATTTTAAATAATAATAATAATTATTATTATTTTAAATATTTTATAATAATAATAATAATAATATTCTTATTTTCTTATGTATTATTTTATTTTATTTTTTAATTATAAAAATAATTCGAAATAAAAATATAATAATAATAATAATAATAATAATAAAATTATTAATTAAAATAATCCTAAATGAAAATAAGAAAATATATTTAAAAAAAAAATATTAAAATAATAAAGAAAATATATATTTAGAAAGAAAAAAAATATTTTATGTTAAAAATTTAATAACAATGATTATTATTATTATTTTTATTATATTGTTATTATGTTTTTAAATGTTTTATAATAATAATAATATTCTTATTTTCTTTTATTTTTAGATATTTATAATAATAAAAATAATTATAAATACAAAAATATAGTTATAATAATTGTAAATGAAATTACGAAAATAATAATACTAATAACTAATAATTATTAATTAAAATAATTGTAAATGAAAAAATAATTATAACAATAATAAATGAAAATATTTTATAATGAGAATTTGTAACTTTAATAATAATAATAATTTTTTTTAATAATAATAATAATAGTAAAAGACATTATTATTATCATTATTATTATTATTATTATTATTGCAACATATTTTTGGGATGTATGGTTTACCAGAAAAGTATATATATATATACAATAATAATTTATTATTATAATATATTTAAATATTTGTTATTTATAATAAAATAATAATAAGAATAAGAATAAAGAAATGATATTATTATTATAATTAAATATTTATTATTATATATTATTATTATTACTATATATTATAATTAAATATTTATTAATAATAAAAATATTTATAAATCAAAAAAATATTTATAATAATTATAAATGAAAAAAAAAAGAAATTAATTAAAATACTAATAATAAAAATAATTATTAATTACTTATTAATTACTAATTACTAATTACTTATTAATTAAAATAATTGTAAATGAAAACAAGAAAATATAATTATAACAATACCAAATGAAAATCATTTATAATGAGAATTCGCAATTTTAATAATAATAATAATAATACTAATAATAAAAATATATTAATATTAATATTAATATTGTTATATTATTATTATAAAAAAATATGACACATTGTGATGTATTCTTTACAAGAACAGTATATGTGTATACAATATTTTTTTTTTAATTATCATTATTATTATAAAATAACAAATATCGAAATAATAATAATAGATGTTATTATTATTATAATTAATTAATATTATTAACAAAACCTCACGAGCCGGTCGGCCGTCAACTAGCAAGCCATATTAATATTAATAATATGGCTTATATACGCCGATCAGCGTATATTAACCACATTTAAACAATAGATATACGCCGATCAGCGTATATAAGCCATATTATTAATATTAATATGGCTTGCTAGTTATATTTAAATGAAATTGTATTAATTAATATATATTTAGTATATATTTTATACATGTGAATCGGTATTTCAATTTTTTATGACATGTTGATTTTTACATGTGGAATATGAAATATGTCTACATTAATTCAATTAAAAAGTATTGTATTTATAGCATACGAAATGAAAAAAAAAAGTAAGGAATGTACAGTTGCATCATGATCTTATTTCAATGTTGTGTACTCTAAATGTTAAGCTATAATAGTATCGGCATTCCTCTTAAAATGAGATTGATGTAATAGATTAAGTACTCGTCTTGTTTTAGTAGACGTTATGGAATGTGTCAAAAAGAAGTTAATTGAAATCTTTATATTTAATTCTTTATCATAATTGAATGAATGCATTAGTAAGGTAGTATGCGATGTAAGTATACTCTCTCCGAACCACCTCCCAAATTGTACTAAGGGAGTAACTCCTGAAATTCTCTATATTGGTTATCTGTTATGTAAAAAGAAAACTTTACATTCTTTCATAATTTACTGAACGATTTAGGAATTGGAATAATATACATCTTACAGTAGAGGATTGATTGAAAGACGACTAAAAGATTTGCCTAAATGTTATTTAGGGAGTTATATTGATCTTAACCCTTGGTAAGTAGAAGGTATGGAAGATGTTTGCGCATTATATTAGATGTACATGCGGTGGTTTCAATATAGAATGTTAGTTCTGTGTTCTTACTTCTATGCTTTATTTTAGGTACGAGACATGTGACATGGTAGATAAGATTGTTAAGTTGAACACATAATAGATCTTCAAGGTTAATGAAAGTAATGCTACATGTGTTATTCTATGATCTCACATCCAAGAAGAATACTACACAAACAATAGATGGTTAGAGGAGTTGTAAAAATTCTATGAATGATTAATAAAGGATCATCCTCAGGGTAAGAGATTGAAAAGTATAGGAATTAACTTTAATTGGTTTAATTGGACATTCTACTGTGTGAAATTTTCTATGACTAGGAAATTGTCATCCTTGAGAATGATTTTTAGGTCTTTTCGACTTAAGTGTACTTCAACAAACGAGTATCCTTCGTCATTATAACCTTATCTGAAGATGTCAAGTGATAAAGGAGAATAATTGTTAAAAGTCCCCTTGCCTCCTTGTGGTATGGGATTGTATAGAGTAAGGAAGTATAAACGTGTGACATGGGAACACGCTTGTACCCTTGCTTGTAGGTTCAAAAAGGATGATGGTTATAATTACTCAAGAAGTATACACGTGTATTCTAAGTAGTTAATAGAATGCATATGATGAAACTATATGATTTCATTTTTATATATTTTCGATTTCATCGATCCTTACTAGGAATGTTGGGATACTGGGAGTGGTTGACAAAAGGATTATACTTTTATGTGATCAAATATTTATGTTATATGCATGGATACCTTAATAATCTGTTTTGGTTTGATATATAAAATTCCTGTGAGATTGAGGGGATTACTAATGTGTGTTAATACAAGTAAACGTGCACCTTGGCATAGGAGGGCCATACAATAAAGCGATATGTAGGCTCCCTCATAAAGGTATGTGGTTATCCTTATGAAACTATACAAGTATATAGGTAGATGATTTATTGTTACTGACATGATGATTGGCATGTGCAAGAAAAGTCATATAATTAAATGGGAATTGTACTTGACATAGTGAAAGCTAAGGATTGAGGTGAAGTGATCATAATGTCAATGGAATCATAATATGAAGAATGTATTTCAAGGCATTATGTAATCCTATTAATTAAGCCAGTCAGGTTCATTTTAGATGACAAAGTATGGATATTATAGTGTGAATGATGATCTTCTTACATTTTCTTACAAATATTTTATCGTGTTACTATCAGGAGAATTTGGCAGATGGTCAAAATTCGGTGGAGCTTGTGGAAAGAGAAGAGTATGAATATTATGCATGGTAAAATAAGGGGTTGAGGATTTAGAATCCACATTACAACTGTTATCTATTCTTGTGATATTTTTTTATAATTATTGTTGAATAAAGAACTACTCCCAAATTGGTCAGAGTAATCATATGGTTACAAAATGTAATATGACAAAATAATTGATAAATTTGAAGGAGATCTCCTAGAGTCAAGCAAGAAGGCTTGAGGGAAATTATGTAAGAGTGCGTTAAGGGCCCTAAAACACTCCCTAGAAATTAGGGAGTTGACAGCCACCAAGACTCTCGAAGGAATCGACGGGTTGTAAAGACCTAGGCAAACTATAAGAGTGCATATGCGAGAGGCAGAACACTGCTTAGTATGCATAAGAGAAAGGTATTGCTGCGTGAGCACTGTGGTGTTAGGCAAGAAATCTCTGAAAGAATTGTTGTTTAAGCACTGAGGTGTTATGAAAGAATTTTTGAAAGGATTGCTGTGTGAGAACTCGGGTGTTAGGAAAGAATTTCCTAGAACAAGTGAATGATGTAGATAGATTTAATGAACAACCTACATTCTTCGATCACTAGAATTACGTGTGCTTGTGATAATAAAAGCACAAACAAAGGCTAAAAGATATTCCATGAATTAAAATGTTATGATGCATTAAAGGGCTCATTGCTTATGTTTCTTAGTTTGATTATTGTTGAATATTGTAACTTCTAAGAATATTATATTTGTATATTATTTATTCCAGAGATGTTCCATACCTCCGATGTGATTATACTATGAATCCGGAGATGTTTATTCTTCCGAATTGGTTGTGGTAACTAGGGTTATTAGACCCACCATGTGGGGGTCGGCCCAGTCAGTTATAATAGGGTATTTAACCTAATGGTTAAATACGAGCCTACATGTACTTGTGTAAAATACATGTCAGTGTAGTGTATAAATAGAGGAGGTATGTTCCTTATTTGACACACACACACACCTGAGAGAGGCGCACTTATGGAGGAGAGGTCTGCTATGGTGGAGAAGGAGATCATGTCTTTGGTTTGCATCTTTGTATATTGCTGGTCATCTATATTGAGGAAGCTTTACTGGGTTTTCTACCCCATGAGGGTTTCCCAGGATAAATCTGTGTCTCTTGTGTTTATGCTATGCTTGTTGTTTCTTCAGTGATCCTGTATATGCTATTATTGTGAAATGGAATGTAATGCTACTATTTCTATCTTAGCATATTAAATTTTAACATGGTATCAGAGCTAACCTGAAGGAAGACAAGGTATGGCACTTACGACACTTGCTTTACTTACGACAATTTGAAGGTTAGGGTTTTACATAGAAAAAACCAGTCATCGTGGAACTTTCGCTATAAATCCATTTATGCGAAGGTTCAGGGTCTGAAAAGTTTACAGGTCGAAGATAACATCCCCATGTACCTTGTGTCCAAAGCGCACCCTCAGATTCGTTGTACTTTATGAGTTATGATCAGTACAAGTTAGGGTTTCTGCCTCTTCCAGATCTCAGTCAAAATCAGGTCACCTTGGAAAAAAGGTCATAACTTGGGCTAGGAAGCTCCAAATGAAATTTCATAAAACGTGACAGGTAGTACACAGACTTTACTATCTCAGGAAACGTTTTCAAAGGCCGAAGATGAACAAGTGACACGTGGCACGCCGTACAAGTTGGCTCTCCTGGTTTATCCCATAAACAGGTCACGTTGCGACACTTGGCATAACTCTCTCTCAGAGAGTCCAATTGAGGTCAGACCTGTCAAGATGGACAAATAACAGGGCGAGCTATCTCAGGAAAAGTTTTCAGAGGCCGAAGTTCAAACAGTGACACGTGGCATTCCGTACAAGTTTGCTCTCCTGTTTTATCCCATAAACAGGTCACGTTGCGACACTTGGCATAACTCTCTCTCAGAAAATCCAATTGAGGTCAGACCTGTCAGGATGGAAAGATGACAGGTCAGGATTACTGCAGAAAAAGTTTTCAGACCCTGTGGAGAAGAAATTTCAGAGTTATAGCAGAAACAATCAGGTGCATATTTCTGTCAAAACAAAATTATTTTTGGAGCACCTTTATTCATGGCTTCCGGAATTTAGGGTTCGGAGAAAGTTAGAATTTTTGGAATCAGAGTCCACAGCTGAATGCTACTCAGGAAAATTGAAATTTAGAGACCAAGATCAAATTTTTGGTTGGGTAGAGACCGGCTTCATCAAACCCTAGTTCGGGTTCCTGTCCAGAAGATCTAGAAGTTTCGAAGGCAATTTTGAGGGGTCAAATTTTGGAGATTTCAAAATTGAAGAATGCTAGGTTGATCAGCTCAGCAAGACACATTCTTCCATCCATTCAGAAGTGTGAAAGTCAAATATTGAATTTATAGGGTTTCTCTAGCGAACCCTAATCAAGCTCCAGATCAAGTTTCAGGGGGAGTTGAGGCTAAGGCCTTACATAAGAAGACTACAAAAGGTCTCGATAGGTATGACTTAAGGAGGTTCAGGTATGCCTTGAAATCTGATTCTTGATTAAGTTCATAATGTGTTTGTCTTCATGTTATTTATTTGTACAATCTTGATCAATGTTATTAATTGTCTTATCACCCTAGTAACAATATGAATGCATGTGAATGATCGAAGACATTCATTGATTAGGGCTATATGATTGTACTTATGCATTATGGGTGTTGTGTAAGGTTGATGTTGTCTGCTAACAAGACACAGGTACATCACAAAAGACAAATCAAGTTCCATGACCATGACAACATGAAGACAAAGACTCACGAGGTATGTATGACTTTGTTATATTATGTTTAACCTGCGAGACATGCAGTTCTAGCTCAGGATCTCTAAGTCATTGAAGAGATTGTTTAGGTATGTTGTACATAACTAAGCAGGTATACTAATCCAGGTATGTTTTCCTATGTCATGTTAGAATCTTACCTTGTGTAAGTATACTTGGTATGATTGGTTAGTAATCAAGGGTTTATGCATACTAGATCAAACAAGAATATGCATGAGTAAAAGAAGACTTCCTTGAAACCCTGAATACTAATAATCATGACTGTACATATTCAAGATTATTTAGAATTAGAATGTTTTTATAATATTGAGAATATACTAATGAATGTATGTTTGTGTATGAGATCATGAGGATAACACTAGTGTACACTTGAGCATGCACAGTGGTACAGAATGAATAGAAGTTCAGAAGACATACAGAAGATCAAGCGGGAGACAACCACACAAACATAAAAGATAAGTATTTGAGTTGTTATTAGAAATAGTAAATGATATTGCTTGTATGCATATTTGTATTCCTAGGATATATCATGCTGAGTGTAAACATTCATAAAGCATTGAACAGTATACTACTAATATGCATATGAATGGTAAATTGGACAAACATTCCATTGTTGCTTATCTAGAATGAAACCTCTTTGCTGACATACTGAGAGCTGTGCACACTCTCGATAGTATGTTCTAGTAGAGATGGAAGGCATCTAGATAGCCACTGTATGCATACAGGATATGTGAAAGTGTTGTGCCAAAGTATTGGTCAAAATAGTTGCATAACTATGTAAATGATATCTGTATGCATAGTAGGTTATCATATGATGTGATGATTATGAAGTATTACTAATCATGTACTTAATTTTGATTTGTAGGAAAGATCATGATGAATGATGAACTCTGAACAAGCGATGGATGTTCAACAAAAGATTTACAAATCAAACACACTATAGAAAGCTTGTGGTTAAGAGATTCTCTTAGAAATAGGAAGAGAATCATGATGAGATGTTTTGCTCCAAGGGACTAGATAAGACCATTCTCTTAATAATGTAATCAGGTTCTATATGGGTTCCCAGGATCGGTAGTCAATTGATGAGATTAATGATCATCATGGGTGATGTGGATCTCAACCTTTTCTACAAGTTTGAATATGGGTTCTATACACATATGACATGGATGCAAGAAGGAACTCACCACAGAGTTCGAATGATTTTTAGGCTCATATTAGTAGACCCATCTGACGAGAGATGGCACAGATAGATATGCAGAAGATCACTCAATGCTGAGTGTGAATAATGGACAATTGACAGCTTCATGACAAAGCTTAGGGCTTTACCAGAAGTAAAACTGTTCCTAACCTTTACCTTAAGGTTGTGGATGATGAACCTATCATACCATTATTGTATGATGATGATCTCTTTCTCACAAGGAATGAGAAACAGGTCATGAAAATGGCTGCAGAAATGAAAATGAAAGATCTCGGATTAATGCACTACTTCTTAGGTCTAGAAGTATGGCAAGATCCAAAAAGGAATCTTTTAAATCAAGGTAAGTATGCTGTGAAGTTTCTAAAAATATTTGATATGTTGGAGTATAAAGCCATGGCCACTCCCATGGATTCCAACTTGAAGTTGTTAGTTAATGACTCATCGTATTTAGTGGACCTAACCCTATTTAGACAAATCATTGGGTCATTGATGTATTTAACAAATACTAGGCCAGATATATGCTTTGCTGTAAATACCCTAAGTCAGTATCTAGTAGAACCTAGAAAGGTTCACTTAATAGCTACAAAGCATGTAGTGAGGTACCTAAAAGGTACATTAGATTTTTGGTCTATGTTATCTTGGAGGTCATGAACTCCGTTTACATGGTTACTCAGATTCTGATTGGGCAGGAAGTGTCTCAGACAGAAAGAGTACATCAGGTGGATGTTATAGTCTTGAATCTGCCATGATCTCATGGTTCAGCAAGAAACATTCTAGAGTGGCTCTCAGTACTGCTGAAGTAGAATATATGGTTGTATGCTCTGCCAGCTGTGAAGCAGTATGGCTTCAGAAGCTTTTATATGGAGTGTTTGACTTAGAAATAGATCCCACTGTGATTATCTGTGATAATCAAAGCTGCATTAAGATGACTGAAAATCATGTGTTCCATGATAAGTCAAAACACATTGAGATCTGTTACTTCTATATACGAGACATGGTACAGAGAGGAGCCATCAAGCTCGAGTATATAAGCACTGAGGATCAGATTGCCGATATCCTGACTAAAACTTTTGTCTCGAGTAAAGTTTGAATACTTCCGAGACAAGCTTGGTATAGTCCAGAAGAACCCTTCTCGAAAGGGGGAGTAGTATAGTATTTGATAACAATTCTGTCCCTTAAATTTTATTTTGTTGTACTTAGCTACTTACAATTATTTAGATTTAGAACTCTTATATATCTTTTATTTTAGATGTATACATGTTTTTGATGTGATGTATACATGTTTTGATGTTAGATGTATTAGTGAGAATACATGCTAGATGTATACATGTTTTGAGGTGATGTATACATGCTTTGATGTTAGATGTATTAGTGAGAATACATGCTAGATGTAGACATGTTTTGATGTGATGTATACATGTTTTGATGTTAGATGTATTAGTGAGAATACATGCTAGATGTATACATGTTTTGATGTGATGTATACATGTTTTGATTAGTAATGTATACATGTTTTTGATGTGATACATGCTCTTGGACATTTGTACCTGTATAGATGTGAATACAGATGAGGATTGGATCATCCTTGAACTTAAGTTCTAAAGTGAGCCGTAGACGTGAGGTCTCCGAGAATGAAGCCTTAGTGGACAGTTGAGGGGATTGGATCATCCCTGGACTTTCAGTCCTAAAGAGAGTCGTAGACGTGAGGTGTCCGAAAATGAAGTCCTTAGTAGACAGCTGAGGGGATTGGATCATCCCTGGACTTTCAGTCCTAAAGAGAGCCGTAGACGTGAGGTCTCCGAGAATGAATTCCTTGGTGGACTTGAGGGGATTGGATCATCCCTGGACTTTCAGTCCTAAAGAGAGCCGTAGACGTGAGGTCTCCGGAGAATGAAGTCCTTCGTGGACTTGAGGGGATTGGATCATCCCTGGAATTTCAGTCCTAAAGAGAGCCGTAGACGTGAGGTCTCCGAGAATGAAGTCCTTGGTGGACTTGAGGGGATTGGATCATCCCTGGACTTTCAGTCCTAAAGAGAGCCGTAGATGTGAGGTCTCCGAGAATGAAGTCCTTGGTGGACTTGAGGGGATTGGATCATCCCTAGACTTTCAGTCCTAAAGAGAGCCGTAGACGTGAGGTCTCCGAGAATGAAGTCCTTGGTGGACTTGAGAGGATTGGATCATCCTTGAACTCAAGTTATAAAGTGAGCCGTAGACAGGTGTCTCCGAGAATAGAGGATAGGACTGCATCGTCCCTGGACCTTGGTTCAAAATGCACATGATTGGATTAATCATCCTTAGACAGTAAATCCAGGAAGGATAGTCTTAAATGTGATTGTGATTGGATTAATCATCCTTAGACAGTAAATCTAGGAAGGATAGTCTTAAATGCGATTGTGGTTGGATTAATCATCCTTAGACAGTAAATCCAGGAAGGATAGTCTTAAATGCGATTGTGGTTGGATTAATCATCCTTAGACAGTAAATCCAGGAAGGATAGTCTTAAATGCGATTGTGGTTGGATTAATCATCCTTAGACAGTAAATCCAGGAAGGATAGTCTTAAATGCGATTGTGGTTGGATTAATCATCCTTAGACAGTAAATCCAGGAAGGATAGTCTTAAATGCGATTGTGGTTGGATTAATCATCCTTAGACAGTAAATCCAGGAAGGATAGTCTTAAATGCGATTGTGGTTGGATTAATCATCCTTAGACAGTAAATCTAGGAAGGATAGTCTTAAATGCGATTGTGGTTGGATTGATCATCCTTAGACAGTAAATCCAGTAATTCCGAAAGGAAGGATAGTCTTAAATATGATTGTGGTTGGACTAATCATCCTTAGACAGTAAATCCAGTAATTCCGAAAGGAAGGATAGTCTTAAATATGATTGTGGTTGGACTAATCATCCTTAGACAGTAAATCCAGTAATTCCGAAAGGAAGGATAGTCTTAAATATGATTGTGATGAGATTGATCCAGTAATTCCGAAAGGAAGGATCATGTATATAGATGACGATGCTGATGATCGTGTGATGACGATGTTGCTGATCGTGTGATGACGATGCTGATGATCGTGTGATGACGATGCTGCTAATCGTGATATGACGATGCTGATGATCGTGTGATGACGATGCTAATGATCGTGTGATGACGATGTTGATGATCGTGTGATGACGATGCTGATGATCGTGTGATGACGATGATGCTGATCGTGTGATGACGATGCTGATGATCGTGAGATGACGATGCTGATGATCGTGTGATGACGATGCTGATGATCGTGAGATGACGATGCTGATGATCATGTAATGATGATGCTGATGATCGTATGATGACGATGATGCTGATCGTGATGGTCTAGATGACGATGTTGATCATCGTGAGGATCCATACATTGATGTTGCTATAGTTGTTCGAGTGCTGCAGAAGATAAAGACTCAGTACTGAAGATGTTGATGTTCCAGTAACTGGTTGAGTTACTGATGATGTTAAGAAAGCTTCCAATGATTTATAGATGTATCATGTATGATGTATGACTCGTTTCTCCTGCAGATGTTGTTATAATATCCTTCTCGTTAAGGGGGAGTGTTGAATATTGTAACTTCTAAGAATATTATATTTGTATATTATTTATTCCGGAGATGTTCCATACCTCCGATGTGATTATACTATGAATCCAGAGATGTTTATTCTTCCGAATTGGTTGTGGTAACTAGGGTTATTAGACCCACCATGTGGGGTTCGGCCCAGTCATTTATAATACGGTATTTAACCTAATGGTTAAATACGAGCCTACATGTACTTGTGTAAAATACATGTCAGTGTAGTGTATAAATAGAGGAGGTATGTTCCTTATTTGACACACACACACACTTGAGAGAGGCGCACTTATGGAGGAGAGGTCTGCTATGGTGGAGAAGGAGATCATGTCTTTGGTTTGCATCTTTGTATATTGCTGGTCATCTATATTGAGGAAGCTTTACTGGGTTTTCTACCCCATGAGGGTTTCCCAGGATAAATCTGTGTCTCTTGTGTTTATGCTATGCTTGTTGTTTCTTCAGTGATCCTGTATATGCTATTATTGTGAAATGGAATGTAATGCTGCTATTTTCTGTCTTAGCATATTAAATTTTAACAATTATGCAATTGATGATAAGTATTTTTTTTCGGTTTCTTTGAACCCTGGTTTTGTAGTCGAAAACACAAGTGTGATTGGTAGCGACTTGCGAGGAATTCATGAAAGACCAAGGAAGTTGAGAATAAGGAGGACAAAGAAAGAAAAGGATGATTCCAAAATAGAAGACGAACTGCTAGATATATGAACACCGAGGATGGTGTTATTCTTAAGGGGAGAAGGATGTGATATCCCCCTCTTTTACATCCTTATTATTTTGTAAATGTAATTGTAACTACGTATGTGGCCCTGGTGAGGAGCTCAAGGCCAAGGCCCACCAGTGGACCATGAAAGTATTGTTATTCTATTTTCTGAAGTTGTAAATGTCATTGTAAAACCTAGGAGACTAAAGGATGGTGACTCAACAAAAATGATGGGAAACTCAGCCACCAAGGGAAAGTCTCATGAAAGGCAGGCCATGAACCGACGATTGGTGTCATCCTGGTGATGGTTAACAATGTGTTAACTAATACAAATAAATTTTAGGGGAAATCCCCATGGATGTCCTCGAGTTCATAGTATGGCATTTAAATGCCCATTAAATAGGTTATGAGTGGAAAATACCCTCGGAGGAGCTTCATAAGGTATCCTTATGAAGTATATTATACAAAAGTATTATTATTATTATATATATATATAATTATGTATATATATATCCATATATGTACATAAGGAGATGTATATCCTATTCCTAGGAATGGTTTGGTGAGAACATTAGTAAAGCTAAATAAGTTTAGCTTATTAATTGGAATATTATTACCTAGGAAGCTTAGCTTATTAGAGTTATTGGGTGAGTTTATCTTTGGTAAAGCTCCGTTTATTTGATTAAGGATTGGTATACTTGTTATAGGTAACTACAAGTTATACATGAGTTAAAACAAACACATGAAGTAAATATCAATTATATTATACATATACATGTATATGTATATAATATATATATAATACAAAAGAGGGTTAAACTTAGAACTAACTCGCTTAACTAAATATCGAATATTTAGTTGAAGAATATGCCTTGTGTGTTGAACTGCCACTAAACAACACACTAACCCTTACTTACACGCCATTTGTTGCTTAAGGAGGAGCTCTAACTCTACAAGCTGCCATCTGCCATCGGGGTGGGTTACGCTGAATTTTTTGATAGAGGCACATTCCCATTCCAGGGTATCGTGTTATGTGAGTGTGTGGCGCCTGATTTAGATAGATATTCTTATATATATTGATATCGCATTGGAGATCAGGGGCTGGATTCCGAGGATTGGGATGTTAATCTCTTTTTATTTTTTTTATTTATCTTTGCAAAGGGAAAAACATAGAGTTTGAAATGAGGGTTAAACTCTGAAGCATTGGGTTGTGGATTTGGTACCATGGCTGTGCAAAAAGGGAGAGGGACAGCGAAATACTGGACTACCTAGTTTCGTTTCAAGTGTCGTGTTTACTTTTCACTATAAGTATATGTTGTAGTATGAATGTATAGAGTCACGTATACATTAAATATGCCCTATTTCTGAATGCGCAGAAATTCATTTAAATGTATGTTCTATTAGGGAATGTGCAGAAGTCAGGTGAGTTATCGCTGCCCCGGTAATATCTGTGATCAAGAGTAAGTAAGATTGGCCTATGCGTTTGTGGTAGGTAATCTCTGTAAGGTGTAGAGCTTGGCATTTTTCATATTTTCCTTTGAGATCAAGAAGATCTCTATTAATTATATTCTTTCTATCATTCAATTGCAATAAACCCCAAAGCATCCCTGCATTCTTTACCTTTGGTATATTATTGCCTGAATTACAACGAGGATTATGCTGCATTGGAAATCTGTGCACCCCTATTCTGTGTTTGTATTATTTCTTGGCCACCGTATTCCGGGGATGGGATAGCTGAATGGCTTAACCCCTCGATAAGTTTTCTTATTTGGTTAAGTAATGATCCTTGGTGTATATATTTTATATTTCCTGTAAATCATAATGATCCCCAGCTAAGTTCATGCTGCATAGAAATCAATTGATCCCTGTAGGTTTTATTTCACGTATATTTACTCGAGTAGTTTCTTCCTAAGCTATTTTATGTTTCGTATGCATCCTGAGATTGGGGAAAGTGTAAAATTCTGAAATGGATCTAACTCCATTACTTCTTTCATATGTTTTAGTTATAAGGAAGTCATGTTCTAGTCTCTACCCAGGGAAATCATGTTTCATGTGCATGCCTATTCAGAATTCGTGGTTTTTGTTTGTAACACCCGAAAATTCTAAAAAAAATTAAAACTTTTCAACATGACATTAAATGTTTATTTTAAGAGTGCGGAAGTAGAATGCATTAATTTAAATTGTACAACTTTATCGCAAATATCATTTCGTCTAAATTCAAATGCAATTTTTTAAGATGAAAAGAATTACTCTCATGTTATTGATGAAATTTCATACAGCTATGTTTCTACTAAAAAACAATGTTTTGAAATGCAATGAAAAGAGTTCTAAGTTGTTTCTGACTGTACTACTTTCGTTGATGATGAAGGGGTTCTTCGGATTCCCCGAGGCTTACTTAGCATTCGTGCTAAAGCATGTGAAAGTGTTCTTGTTGCAAATAACAGGTCATGTATTTATTTTCATCCCACGATTGACAGTTTTCAGTACTTCTAAGTAGAACGTTTTTGGAAGATAAAATGCCAAGGTGCCCTAACGGTGAGAACTATACCTATGAGTTTTGATTATCCCTGCTAAGGATAAGTTTAGAGCTTATTGCAAAATGATTAAACAACTATTCTGCGAAGAAATCAAACTTTGCCAAGATTACCAATGCTACATGAAAAATCGTCTTTGGGTGGCAAAACAATGTATTAAACAATAATAGTATTATGTGTGCATTTCTTTGATATATATGTAAAAATCTAACTTTCTCCTCCATAACGACATTGTAGAAATTCTATGAATAAATGTGTTAACACTATGTTCGAGAGCTATACTTCTAAGGTGGCAAAAATGATTTGTTTTAATAGCATGCTTGTTAAGATCACTAAACATTAGACTATAAACAATTTGCTTATATTTATTGCTATGATCTATTTGCACTATATTTTGGAACATTGATAAACTTTTACAAATATAATTAACCCACACTATATGGTGTTTTGTGTGCAATAGTGGGAACTTTATAATACCATGTGGATTAAATTGCTAAGCAATAAGTGAGCTTACCTTACGTGATACATTATGCAATATGTTTTGATATGCAAATAGAGGATAATGTGCAAATAATACAAATGTTATGCAAACTTAATACTATATTAACCTTATTAGTATGATTATGTGACGGTAGGTACTATACAACTTACCATACAATGTTCGCCATGATAAAATGTATGTTATGGCGTTAATGTAAACAGGTTGGTGGAAATAACTATGCTGCCTACAGTATTGAATGCATGGGACCGTCGTGGGGAATGGAATTCACTGTGGATGGTACTACAAGCTTACTCAGGTGATTAACTGTGTTAAAAACCAAACTTGTGCTTTAGTGTTAAACTACCGGTTCACTGGTTGATGAGTTGGCTCAAACGTAGCTCAATAGTGGCAATTGCAATAATTGTTATAATAAATATGGTGACTTGACTTGGTTGTTTCATGAATCCCACCAATGATATCCACTGACGATTTGGCCGTTGTAATGATGGAAAGGGTTTAACCCTACCTCCGTTTCAATCATACGTTTATCGTTCACTTTTGTGCTTGGTGGTAGCGGCTCTCCAACTTGGCCGACATGTCTAGTGTTTGTAGGTCTTTGTTTTGCTGGCCGACAAGCCGACGGTTTGTAGGTCTTTGTTTTGTGCATGAGGTCTGGGTTTTAAACCCGTGACTCCTGAAGTTTTAAGAACGGAGTGTTCCACTGTTTTTACACTGTGATGAATGTCTCGTTTGTAGCTTGAGTTTAACTTTGATGTATTTCAATCATCAGACCTGTTGAGGTCTTTTAGAAAGCAAATTGATTAAAAAAGAAATCAATCCTTCGCCGTGGTTGTTCCAGGTCTTGGCGTTGTTTAGATACTAAAAGTTTAGTGACTAAGCGTCGGGTTTCCTTCAGTCTTGGTATTTACAAATATGAATGTTATCAGTTGCTGTTGCGTCAGACTGTTGATTATTGTTGCTGTTGGCCAAATAAATTTGAAGGTAAAATGTCCGAAACTTTCCACTGTAACTTTCATGTTTAACGCAGTAGTATTTTATTTGCTAATACTGAGTCTTGTTTTCATGAAAAGATAAATGTTTTGACCACAACATTAATGTTGTTGTTTACAGGGCAACGATTCGAGGGTTCCTCCTGTTTGAGTGTCGAAGGTTGGCTACAGCTAAACCAACTAGTCAGCCTCAAAGGTTGCCTTGAATCTCTATGTAGATGGGAAAGATGGTCGACTCTGTGATGTTTCGTATGTTGTGTTTTAACTCAGAGGGTTTTGGAATCCACCGAGATAGGGTTGTAAATTTTGGTCTAAAAGAAAATGCGGAGGATAATACGTCGACCCATAGGGAAAAGGTCATAACGAAAGTGAAATGTATTTTCTATCGATGGGGTTTCAAACATTGTCAAGTTTATCAATGATAAGAATGTTTTACAACTCTTAGTTGCAATGGTCATAAAGTTTCGTCTTTTGGTGCTTGACCCGTGAACCAAATACTGTAGCTTGTTGATAAAGTAGAAATGAACTTATGTTTTTGCAGACCACTGAGTTTACCTCAGCTATAAAATAATAGGTAGATGAGAACGTCCATGAAAAGCTTACGGCCTGCATGCAAATCGTTGATTATAAAAAAATGATGCGGTGTTCCAGTCTTATGAGATTTTCTAAATGTTAGGGTTTGAATCCTTTTTGGGAAATAAATTTTTGATGTAACTAGGAAGGTCTCAATACCAACTGGTAATTCTATTTTTATAAAACATGAAGTTGCCCCTTTTGTTTTAAATGGTCTTTGAAAAAGATTGTTTATTTTGACTCTGCTGTTTGATATAATCTCATCATTCGAGCTTGTCTTTCTTGTTCTCCTATCGGATTTGGTTTGTCTACTGTTAAAAAAAGATAACTTTGTACTGAGAGTGAAAAGCAAAGTTTCACAGATAAAATCTTGACTTTGTTTCAAAATGCAAGGGTTCCACAACTTAGATAAAAATTGTGTAACAGATGGATAGGGTTTGGTTAGGTATTGAAGGTTTAACAATCTGATTCTAAACATAAAAGAAAAACGATGCTTTTACACAATAATTAAGAGTAGGTGATTTTGTCCATAAATAAAACATAAAAATACTAGTTCTGTGTTATGTGAATCTATAAATGCACTACTAGGGTTTAGGGTTTTCTTTTGCTATATGTTTGGATTAGAAACCTGCAACTATCTGTTATAAATCTTGGTTAAGCTTCTAAATACTATAACAGCGAAAATAAATTATATAATCTTCAGAAGGGAAAATTATTTATTCTTAAAAAAGCTAATCATAATAAAACGAGGAAAACATTCTGTATATCCTGGAGACAATTAATTGTGCAGAAATAACAAGACAAATACTGATATATGTAAATATAGGAGATTTACAATAAATAGTAACATAAGGAAATACATCATTTGCATCTTCTCATTTAAATGGCTATATTGTCTATCATACTTATCTATTTTAATCTGTCTCTGTACTAGAGTACGATGCTTTTCTTTTGTATGGGAAAAAATATAGAGATCATTTATTTGATTCAGCATTTCTATTCATATTTTTAAACTAATTCAGAAAATAGAAGTAGAAGCATTTAAACTGGAACATATTCTGTAAATAAAATTAAAGAACTGTAAAGAAACAGATTTAACTACTAACAAGAGATAAACAAATAGAACCTGTAGATGACGATAGGGCCGACAAACTCCCAAGGAGGCCTATTCCTCCCAACCTGCTTTAGAAGAAGCAGCTCAACTGCTGACTTCTAGTGAACCCCCGAGCCTAATTACTAATCCAATAAGTGGGTGGAAATATGTGTAGAAGCAAGGTACTTAAAAATGCCTTCTCCACTCAGCATCAACCTCCTAAAATAACATTCCTTCTCCACTCAGCATCACACTCTAGAACTCAAACAGAGTTTTTAGCAGACTCACAACATGATCAACAACATAGCATATCCCCTCATCAAATCTCTTGAGTGCAAACAACAAAACCTCAAGGTAAATTTCCTCGTCAGGAAAAGTGATGAACCTCAGTTCATAATTTGATGGCTATTATATAGACTACCTAGGACTTTTAGTGGTCAATTTGGAATAAATGAGCCTCAAGTTCCAGTCCCATCTTTTAGGGCACTAAGACCACATTTCAAGGGAGTTGTCCCATAACAACAGCTAGTTAGTTGCATCATGATGCTGCCACTTGTCCATTGCTTTCTACCCCAGATTCCATTCCATCTAGTGGATTAGTAACCACTCTTTCAACAGTCCCGTTAGGTGTTTGTATCCTATTTTATTTATTAAATAATAAAATATTGTGCAAATTACAATCATCCTTGGACACTTGTCCAAAGATATAAAACTTTACAATAAAAGTTAACACAATGTTTTCAGCATAAAATGTTTTTCAACAAATAGGGTACGTGACAAGGTTCGTTTGCATTTACAGTTTATGAAATCGCATAGATCTTTGATCCTCATGCTAAACCTGAATAGCGGTTGTCCTCTGCCAATGCATTTCCTTGAGAATTTAGTTATAGTTAAGATTCTTGGATGCATATTTGAACATGGGTTCTCTTCCATTGCATTGCTTTGGTGAATTCATTTATCTAGTGGTCAGTTTGGAATAAATGAGCCTCAAGCTCTAGTCCCATCTTTTAGGGCACTAAGACCACATTTCAAGGGAGTTGTCCCATACCAACAACTAGTTAGTTGCATCATGATACTGCCACTTTTCCATTTCCTTCTACCCCAGATTCCATTCCACCTAGTGGATCAGTAACCACTCTTTCAATAGTCCCCTTAGGTGTTTGTATCCTATTTTATTTATTAAATAATAAAATATTGTCCAAATTACAATCATCCTTGGACACTTGTCCAAAAATATAATACTTTACAATAAAAGTTAACACAATGTTTTCAGCATACAATTTTTTTCAGTAAATAGGGTACGTGACAAACACCCCCTCTTAAGCTCAACATCGTCCTCGATGTTGCTTATTCATCACCAAGTTCCTCATGGAACAGAACTGGGTATGCTTCTCGCATTTTACCCTCTAGTTCCCAAGTAGCCTCATCAGGGCTAAGGTGCTTCCATTGCACCTTTACCTGCCCTATGCTGCGGTTTCGAAGTGTAATTTCCCTCCTATCAAGGATACAGTCTGGTTCCACCTGAAAATATCCTTCGGGTTCCACCCGTATGTCATTCCAGTTCAACACATGAGTAGTATCGTGCACATATTTCTTTAAAACTAACACATGAAAAACGTTATGAATTTTTAAATTCAATGGTAATGGTAACTAATAAGCCACTGGTCCAATCCTAGATAGGACTTCGAATGGACCACAATACCTTGGTGCTAATTTAGCACAACTCCCAAGTTTCAAAGAACTCTTCTTGGGTTTTACCTTTACAAGCACATGGTCTCCCACCTGAAACTCCCTTTCAGTGCATTTCAGATCTGCATAGCTTTTCTGTCTATCTTGTGCAACTTTTAAGTTGCTCTATACCTGTTTCACGGTTAGCTCCATTTCTTTCAATAAATCTGGTCCTAACATTAATAGATCTACAGGATTATCCCAAGAAATAGGTGTGCTGCATTTTCTTCCATATAAAATTTCAAATGGACTTAACTTAGGAGATGCTTGAAAATGATTATTATAAGCGAATTCAACTAAGTGTAAGTAATCCTCCCATTTAGAGGGATGATCTTTTACATATAATCTTAACATATCTTCTAGAATTTGATTTACCCTTTCAATATGTCCATTAGTCTGTGGGTGAAAAGAAATGCTGAAATTTAACCTGGTATTCAAACCTTTAAATAGTGTTGTCCAAAAATTTCCAGTAAATTTGGAATCTCGGTCAGAAATGATTACCTTCGGAATCCCATGCAAGTGAAAAATTTGCCTCATAAAAATATCTGCAATGTTAGAAGCCTTGAAAGTAGTTTTTACAGGAATAAAATGAGCAACCTTACTAAGCTTATCAACTACAACCATAATTGAATCAGTCTGCTTCTGATTTTTAGGCAAACCAGTAATAAAGTCAATGTTGATAATCTCCCACTTCCATTCTGGAATTGGCAATGGCTGCAATAGTCCAGCTGGATGTTGATGGTCAGCCTTAATGGTTTGACAATCAAAACAACTAGCTATGTACTCAGCCACTTCGTTCTTCATGTTAGGCCAAAAATAGCCCTTCCTCAACATAGTTATCAATTTCTAATAACCAGGATGTCCTGAATAAGGACTTATATGAACTTCATCCAAAATCAGCAGCTTGACTTTCGACTCATTAGGTACATAAATTTTGTTTGTATAAGTCATTAAGCCTCTTTCATTAATGCTTAAATCTGTAATTATATTTTCAGATATATTTTCAGTAACTTTAGCATGCAATTCTTGATAATTTTTATCTTGATTAATTCCTTCTTTAATCTGATTTTCCAGATCAGTTTTAAAAGTACTGATTGCTGCCACAAAACTTAATCTAGCATTTCTGCTCAAGGCATCATCAACCTTATTTTATTTCCCATTAATGTGATGAATCTCAAAATCATACTCACTAAGGAAAGATAACCACCTATCTTGCCTTGCGTTAAGATTTGTTTGATCCAGTAAATACTTTAAGCCTTTATTATCAGTCATTAAGATAAATTTTCTTCCGATCAGGTGATGGCGCCACATCTTAAGTGTGTGTATTACAGCAGCCATCTCAAGATCGTAAGTTGCATAGTTCTTTTCATGAATTTTTAGTTTTCTTGACTCGTAAGCAATCGCATTACCTTCTTGAGTTAAGACCCCTCCTAGTCCTTCGTTGCATGCACCAGTGCATACTACGAAATCCTTATTGGGATTAACAATTTTTAGAACTGGTGCGGTTGTTAATAATTCTTTTAACTTATTACAACTTTCTTGACACTTATTATCCCACACAAATTTTTTTCCCTTCTTCTGTAAATAAGTGATAGGATTTGCAATTCATGAAAACCCTTCGATAAAATTCCTATAGTAAACTCTTATCCCCATGAATGATCGTACATCAGTTACGTCCTTGGGAACAAGCCACTCGTTAATTGCTTTTATCTTGTTCGGAACAACAGAAATACCATCTTTTGAAATTATATGACCCAAATACTGAATTTTATCTTTGTAAAAATCGCATTTACTGAACTTACCATACAACCGATGTTCTCTTAATACTTGCAAAATTATTTTTAAGTGTTCTTCATTCTCTTTATCAGTCTTCGAGTAAATTAAAATGTCATCAATAAACACGACTACAAACTTATCCAAATATTGATGCAGAACATTGTTCATTAAACACATGAAAGCTGCGAGTGCGTTAGTCAGCCCAAAAGGCATGACTATGAACTCATAGTGTCCATACCTAGTTTTGAATGCAGTCTTGAATATGTCCTCGTCTTTTATTCTAACTTGATGATAACCAGACCTTAAATCAATTTTAGTGAATATCTCTGCCCCGCATACTTGATCGAACAGATCGTCTATGCGTGGCAAGGGATATCGATTCTTTATTGTCATTTTATTAAGCTGACGGTAATCAATCCACGGGCACATGGTACCATCCTTCTTTTTAACGAAAATTATTGGTGCTCCCCAAGGAGACACACTTGGCCTTATGTAGTTTTTATCTATTAATTCTTTCAGCTGAGATTTTAACTCATTTAACTCTAGAATACTCATTCTATAAGGTGAGTTTGAGTTAGGTACCGCACCTGGTACTAACTCAATGGTAAACTCAAGCTCCATTTTCGGAGGTAATACTGGAATTTCTTCTAGGAATACATCCGAAAAATCCTTAAGAATAGGAATATTTTCTAGTTTTAACTTGTCTTCATTAGATGAACATTCGTCATTAATAACATTTATAGCAAATAATTTACAACCTTGTCTTGCAGCTCTTTTTACTTGTAACACAAAAATCTGTCTTACAGAAGTCTTCCCAGAAATGCCTTTAACAGTTTCAGCGATACCTTCATTATTTAAACAAACGAAAGACTTTTCATAGCAATTCAATAAAACTCTATGCTGTTCAAGCCAATCCATACCAATTAACAAATCATAAGATCCTAATGGTAAAACATTCTAATTTACTTGCGTTTTCAGCTGACTTAGAAAAACTTCACAATCTTTAACAAAATATGTAACTTTTCTTTTTGTACCAGTTGCAAGCTAAACTAACCACGGGTTATCAAATTTTTCTAACTTTAACTTGCAATTTTTCACTAATTCATGTGAGATATAACTCAAATTTGCACCTGGGTCTATTAAAACGGAAATAGACTTAGTTTGTAGCATACCTTCAACTTCCACCATGGATGTTTGATCGTCTTCTTGACGATTCTCCAATGCTACATAAATTTTGGGCATCTCCCTTGCTACATCTCCAACTGTACATTCTTCTTGTACTGTGTGAATATTGTTGATGGTTTTTCTGTTGCGTGGGAAATCTGATCTCTTGTGTGGTCCGCCACATTCATAGCATTTGATAGGTCCTTTCTGCTCAACATATCTATTGTTGTTGTTGCTGTGATTATTGTTGTTAGGTACATTTATTGCAGCAGAAAAGTTATGAGGTGCATTACCCCTGTAAGCATTACCGTTTGGAAAATTTTTGTTATGAAAATTCTTCTTGAAACTTCGAGAATTTTGATTAAAATTTTTCTTTTTATAATCAAACTGATTTGTTTTGCTACCCTTCCAGCCAGTTGTTCCTTCTCTTCTTCTGTTTTGATCAAAACAGAAATTTTCCTTTCTCATAGCTTCCTCCAGTGTTGTAGGATTGTCATATTCTATTCTGTCTTTTATATGGAATGGTAAACAGTTGAGAAACCTTTGTACCTTTGGCTTCTCTTCAACCATGTACGGTAAATATCTTAGTAGACTGAGGAATTTGCTGCACAATTCCTTCATGCTCATGGTGCCCAACTTCAGATCATAAAACTCCTTCGATTTGTCCTCATAATACTATTCTGACAAAAACTTTTTCTTGAACAACTTCTTAAACATACTCCATGTTACGTCTTTCTCCTTTAAACTCTTGATTCTTTTTAGATCCTGCCACCATATATCTGCTTTGCTTATCAGATTATAAATAGCCATCTTGGCTTTCATTTGAGAAGAGTAGTCGTATATATTAAAGTACTTCATTCTAGATAGCCAAGCTTCTGCTGTCTCACCCTTCTCATTTTCGCCATTAAAGGTGGGTGGCTTAATCTTGTTAAATTATCCAGTAATCTATTCATGATGCTTTTGCTTTCTCCTTGTTGAACAGAAATCACTATCACTGCTGTCCTGATTAGAGGGATAATGACTTTGACGTGAATCAGAGGATGAATAACTAATACTTTTATCTTTTCTTGATTTCTTGTGCTTATGTCCGTGAGTCATTATGGCAGAATCATATTTGACCTCTGATTTCCTGCCCCTTTCCTCATTCTGATAATTATCCATTAAAATCTGATTTAATGTATCCTATGCTTTCAGAATGCGTTCATTTTCTTGTTTGACTATTTTCATATCAGACTTCAAATCTTTTATGGTACGCAGAAATTCAGAAGAATTGTTATTCAACTCAACATAGACACCTTCAATATTTTCATTAATACTAGGTTCATGATGAGGTGATTTTTCTTCTGCTGATTCTTTCGGTAACGACATACCTGTAAAACAATTTGTCAAACTGTACAAACAAAAATTAAAATAAAAAGTTAGTAAACAGCTTTTCAGATTTTATTTTTTGTGTTGCGTGCGTGAACCTACTCAGGCCTAGAGTTTTAACCGCGCTCTGATACCACATGTAACACCCCAAAATTCTCAAAAAAATTAAAACTTTTCAACACGACATTAAATGTTTATTTTAAGAGTGCGGAAGTAGAATGCATTAATTTAAATTGTACAACTTTATAACAAATATCATTTCGTCTAAATTCAAATGCAAGTTTTTAAGATGCAAAGAATTACTCTCATGTTATTGATGAAATTTCATACAGCTGTGTTTCTACTAAAAAACGATGTTTTGAAATGCAATGAAAAGATTTCTAAGTTGTTTCTGACTGTACTACTTTCATTGATGATGAAGGGGTTCTTCGGATGCCCCGAGGCTTACTTAGCATTCGTGCTAAAGCATGTGAAAGTGCTATTGTTGCAGATAGCAGGTAATGTATTTATTTTCAGCCCACGATCGACAGTTTTCAGTACTTCTTAGTAGAACGTTTTTGGAAGATAAAATGCCAACGTGCTGTAATGGTGAGAACTGTACCTATGAGTTTTGATTATCCTTGCTAAGGCTAAGTTTAGAGCTTATTACAAAATGATTAAACAACTATTCTGCGAGGAAATCAAACTTTGGAAGATTACCAATGCTACATGAAAAATCGTATTTGGGTGGCAAAACAATGTATTAAACAGTAATAGTATTTTGTGTGCATTTCTTTGAGATATATGTAAAAATCTAACTTTCTCCTCCATAGCGACATTGTAGAAATTCTATGGATAAATGTGTTAACAATATGCTCGAGAGCTATACTTCTAAGGTGGCAAAAATGATTTGTTTTAATAGCATGCTTGTTAAAATCACTAAACATTAGAATATAAACAATTTGCTTAGATTTATTGCTATGATCTATTTGCACTATATTTTGGAACATTGATAAACTTTTACAAATATAATTAACCCACACTATATGGTGTTTTGTGTGCAATAGTGGGAACTTTATAATACCATGTGGATTAAATTGCTAAGCAATAAGTGAGCTTACCTTATGTGATACTTTATGCAATATGTTTTGATATGCAAATAGAGAATAATGTGCGAATAATACAAATGTCAATAGTGGCTTAATAGTGGCAATTGCAATAAATGTTATAATAAATATGGTGACTTGACTTGGTTGTTTCGTGAATCCCGCCAATGATCTCCACCATCGATTTGGCGATTGTAATGATGGCAAGGGTTTAACCCTACCTCTATTTCAATCATACATTTATTGCTCACTTTTGTGCTTGGTGGTAGTGGCTCTGCAACTTGGCCGACAGCCAAAGGGTTTGTAGGTCTTTGTTTTGCTGGCTGACAGGCTAAGGGTTTGTAGGTCTTTTTTTGTGCATGAGGTTTGGGTTTTGAACCCGTGACTCTTGAAGTTTTAAGAATGGAGTGTTCTACTATTTTTGCACCGTGATGAATGTCTCGTTTGCAGCTTGAGTTTAACTTTGATGTATTTTGATCGTCAGACCTATTCAGGGTTTTTAGAAATCAAATTCATTCAAAAAGAAATCAATCCTTCGCCGTGGTTGTTCTAGGTCTTGGAGTTGTTTAGCTACTAAAAGTTTGGTGACTAAGCGTGGGGTTTCCTTCGGTCTTGGTATTTACAAATATGAATGTTATCAGTTGCTGTTGAATTGGACTATTGATTGTTGCTGCTATTGGCCAAATAAATTTGAATGTAAAATGTCCTAAACTTTCCCCTGTAAATTTCATGTTTAATGCAACAGTAGTTTATTTGCTAATACTGAGTCTCGTTTTATTGAAAAGATAAATGTTTTAACCACAACATTAATGTTGTTGCTTACAGGGAAATGATTCGAGGGTTCCTCCTGTTTGAGCGTCGAAGGTTGGCTATAGCTAAACCAGCCGGTAAGCCTTGGAGATTGCCTTGAATCTCTATGTAGATGGGAAATATGGTTGACTGTGTGATGTTCTGTATGTTGTGTTTTAAATCAGAGGGTTTTGGAATCCGCCGAGATAGGGTTGTAAATTTTGGTCTAAAAGAAAATGGGGAGGATAATACCTCGACCCATAGAGAAAAAGTCATAACAAAAGTGAAATGTATTTTCTATCGATGGGGTTTTGAACTATATCAAGTTTATCAATGATATGAATGTTTTACAACTCTCAGTTGCATTGGTCATAAAGTTTCGTCATTTGGGGCTTGACCCGTGAACCAAATAATGTAGCTTATTGATAAAGTAGAAATGAACTTATGTTCTTGCAGACCACTGAGTTTACCTCAGATATAAAATAATAGGTAGATGAGAACGTCCATGAAAAGCTTACGGCCTGCATGCAAATCGTTGATTATAACAAAATGATGCGGTGTTCCAGTCTTATGAGATTTTCTAAACGTTAGGGTTTGAATCCTTTTTGGGAAATAAAGTTTTGATATAACTAGGAAGGTATCGATACCAACTGGTAATGCTATTTTTATAAAACATGAAGCTACCCCTTTTGTTCTAAATGGTCGTTGAAAAAGATTGTTTGTTTTGACTCTTCTCTTTGATATAATCTCATCATCCGAGCTTGTTTTTCTTGTTCTCCTGTCGGATTTGGTTTGTCTACTATTAAAAAAAGATAACTCTGTACTGAGAGTGAAAAGCAAAGTTTCATAGATAAAATCTTAACTCTGTTTCAAAATGCAAGGGTTCCACAACTTAGATAAAAATTGTGTGATAGATGGATAGGGTTTGGTTTGGTATTGAAGGTTTAACAATCTGATTCTAAACATAAAAGAAAAACAATGCTTTTACACAATAATTAAGAGTAGGTGATTTTGTCCATAAATAAAACATAAAAATACTAGTTCTGTGTTAAGTGAATCTATAAATGCACTACTAGGGTTTAGGGTTTTCTTTTGCTGTATATTTGGATTAGAAACCTGCAACTGTCTGTTATAAATCTTGGCTAAGCTTCTAAATACTATAACAACGAAAATAAATTATATAATCTTCAGAAGGGAAAATTATTTATTCTTAAAACAGCTAATAATAATAAAATGAGGAAAACATTCTGTAGATCCCAGAGACAATTAATTGTGCATAAATAACAAGACAAATATTGATATATGTAAATATAGAAGATTTACAGTAAATAGTAACATAGGAAATACATCATTTGCATCATCTCATTTACATGGTTGTCTTGCCTATCATACTTATCTATTTTAATCTGTCTCTGTACTAGAGTACAATGCTTTTCTTTTGCATGGGGAAAAATACAGAAATCATTTATTTCATTCAGCATTTCTATTCATATTTTTAAACTGATTCAGAAAATAGAAGTAGAAGCATTTAAAGCAGAACACATTCTATAAATAAAATTAAAGAACTGTAAAGAAACAGATTTAACTACTAACAGCAGATAAACAAATAGAACCTATAGATGACGATAGGGCCGACAAACACCCAAGGAGGCCTATTCCTCCCAACCTGCTTCAGAAGAAGTAGCTCAACTGTTGACTTCTAGTGAACGCCTGATCCTGATTACTGATCCAATAAGTGGGTGGAAATCTGTGTAGAAGCAAGGCACTTAAAAATGCCTTCTCCACTCAGCATCAACCTCCTGAAATAACATGCCACTTCACTCAGCATCACACTCCAGAACTCAAACAGAGTATTTAGCAGACTCACAACATGATCAACAACATAGCATATCCCCTCATCAAATCTCTTGAGTGCAAACAACAAAACTTCAAGGTAAATTTCCTCGTCGGGAAAAGTGATGAACCTCAGTTCATAATTTGATGGCTATTATATAGACTGCCTAGGTCTTTTAGTGGTCAGTTTGGAATAAATGAGCCTCAAGCTCCAGTCCCATCTTTCGGGGCACTAAGAACACTTTTCAAGGGAGTTGTCCCATACCAACAGCTAGTTAGTTGCATCATGATGCTGCCACTTGTCCATTGCCTTCTACCCCAGATTCCATTCCACCTAGTGGATCAATAACCACTCTTTTAACAATCCCCTTAGGTGTTTGTCTCCTATTTTATTTATTAAATAATAAAATACTGTGCAAATTACAATCATCCTTGGACACTTGTCCAAAGATATAAAACTTTACAATAAAAGTTAACACAATGTTTTCAGCATAATTTTTTTTTTAGCAAATAGGGTACGTGACATTGTTCCTCTGCATTTTCAGTTTATGAAATCGCATAGCTCTTTGATCCTCATGCTAAACCTGAATAGCGGTTGTCCTCTTCCATCGCATTTGCTTGAGAATTCAGTTATAGTTAAGATTCTTGCATGGAGATTTGAACACGGCTTCTCTTCCATTGCATTTCTTTGGTGAATTCATTTATCTAGTATAAGTTTTTTCGCTCACGCTGATAGGAAAGGAGTTTTCCTCTGCTAGAGATTTGCATCTCGGATCTCTTATTTTAAAATCGTGTTTTAAATCTACTTAAATTGCTGAATCGAAATTGGGGTTGATCTCCGTCTGGGTTATGGTATTGCTGGATGGAAAACCGTATTAATCCAATGGTGGAGTGTTGCAATCCAATTTACTTTTAAATCATCTCTATATCGAAAAAGCTAATCTAGGGCAATGTCCTAGCTTTACTATGCTAATGTTTGAAAAATTTATACCTATAAGTTTTGTGTTATGCATATTTAAAAGAAAAGTGAAAACTCCTTATTGCTTATAGTGAATGGGGTAAAACTAATGAGTACCTTATTGGAGTAAAGAAATAAACTCATTGCCTTAGGAATGGGCGTAAGTCTTAAGGATGGGTCTTAGTCCCTTACGATGTAAGCAAGTAGGGAATTCCTTAAAGTGGTAGTGTTGTTAGAGTGATCCATGTCTTGAAGTTAATCTAGTTTGTTAAGTTTAAATAAAACAACCATGGAATGTTTATTGTAGTACAAGTTTGTTGATGATTAGCTTTGGATGATACTCTCCATGGGAGAGACTTCGAGGAAGTGGTAAGTAAATCAATGCAACTGCTGAGTTGCACAATGTAATTATTATTTTGATGAATGATGAATAATACGATGTGATAGGTTTTGTGGACGTAGCCCAAAGTTTGGGTGAACCATGTATATTGGACTCGTTCTATATGTGTAATTATGATATTGTGATATTTATACTAGATGCATCTATAATTCAGTCGCTTTAAATGAGTGAAAGTTATCTTTATGTTCAATAGATAATTGTTGTTATATGAGTAGAAATCTTTTATAACGTTAGTTTGCAGTGAGAATGAATAAGTAATTAGATTAAGTATTAAAAAACATTTTTTTATGCAAACCATTAGTATGTTATTATGAAGATATGGGTCTTATGTCTCTTGCCCTAAGTCAACTCAATTATATATGATGAAGATTATGTCGATTATTGGATTACAAAGGAGGACTGTTTGTTTTGTAATAATATACTATTGTAAAGAAAGTTCGCATAGGAGATTAATGATGATAGTTCGAATTTATACAATAGTTGCAAAGAAAGTTTGCATATGAGATTAATGATGATAGTTCGAATTTATACAATAGTCATAGTCACCTCATGAAGGCTTATGGATATTAATTTTCTTCATTTTACATAACATCATTCCAACTTCTCATACGAATACTAAATTGGTTATATTAGATGTTATAGTTCTATAATAGTCTTTTAAAAAAAATAAACAGACCCTATATAATTCGATCCTTTTTGTTAAATAAACAATACATATATATTACGAACAGGCTTCTCGTATCTTTGCTAATTATCATAGAAATAGGTCTATTATAGACTGAACATCATATTAGTAACAGTATCAAAAGAACCCTAACAAACAAATTAAATAAATACTAATATTACAGTAGACAGATAGTACTTTCTTGCTCTAGTATTTTCCTCTAAAGAATACATTTATCATTTCATTGAAGTATCGTATGGACAAGTACAACCCTAAAATACGATCACATGATTTAAACCAATTCCTCTTTTCAACAGAGTTTTAGTACTTATACAGTTAACAAAATGTATTATAAATATTATTACAGTAAACAAATACGATATATGACTTTTAGTAATTCTTATTCATCTCGTAAAAAAACCAGGTTGAAAACCAAAGTATCATTTTTACAACATTCGATACAGTTCATGTGATTTCCAAGCTCAACAAAAAATGCATTTCAATAACCTTAGGATTTAGTTGGAAGTTTAAACAAAACCCTAAACCGTAACCATAGAGAAAATGCAATCAACATAGCAAGGGTTGATCACGCAGGTTTACAGTTATTTTTTTATTGTTCTTTATAAACAAGTATTACATTATCCTTTTTGGGCCATGCCCTAACCTTTTGCAGTATCAAAACAACAAACCTTCCTTACAAATTCGTTATAGAAAATGTCTAAATCCATTAACTTAGATATTTACACAAAACAAAAGATAAAATAAAATCGTTGTAATCCAACGAGAACCATGAGGCTCGTAAACGAAACCCTCCCATTACTAAGCTGTATTTTGACATCATTTTTTTATATATGCATCATCATCAACAAAGTTTCAACCGAGGTATTTTTACCAAATCAAAACCACTAAGAGTTTACAATCAGGCAATGCTGCCTCAAAAACTTCCATCATTAGAGTTTTTCGTGAAGAGCCTAAGGAGGTGCCACCGACGCTTACCGATTTGCATGAAACCTTCTACCTCAAAGATCAGCATCTTGACCACCTTCGTCATGTTTTACTTATCAGGAAAATAGAAATGAAGGGTCAAAACTTAAATCAAAAGCTTAAACATTGGATTTTTTAAAATCTCAAAAAAAAAGTATTATAACTAGAAACATTACCTGGAAGTTGATTTTAAGGCATAGGTCATTGCTTCATCCATGTTATGTGCTTAATGCACACTTTGAAGCACCATAGGCAGACAACGTTATTCGTTGGGCCTTGCCAAAGAACCAAGAATAACCCCTGCTTCCAAAGTATTCAAGGTTCATAGGTTAGTTTTCCATTGTTATCCTTTTTGGAAATAAGAAGATTAAAACACTGCATCCCTCGAAGCACTTAGTGAAAACCCTATCAACAATAAGTTACATTATTACAACTTCAACAACATAAGTTAACCCTGCACTACAGACCCTCGGTACAACACTATCACAAACTAGTTGCAGGTAAGGAGGTCATGCCACCGAATCTTAGCGAGAGCAAAAAACATAAAGAAATGCAAACCCCGGAAGATAGGAGAGCCTTTCGGCCTCCTTCCCCACTTACTTTTCGAAATGAATACTACAAGAAAGGTCTTGGTAGTGGTATAGTGGAAAGGTTAGGGTTTATTTCCTAGAACCCAAAACAATTGCAAAGCGATGATGGAGACTTAGCCACCGAGGTTTCCAACTTTTATGTGTTCGGGTACACAAAGTACTCCCAAAAGACCGAACACCTAGAGCAACCACTTCACACAAACAAATAACAGATCAACACACCGATGTTTTGACGTGGTTTAAACCCTCAAGAGGGAAACACTCCATGGCCCCGGCCAAATAGCTTCTACGGGACAATTTATTATGCAAAGAAAGAAAGTTACAAATGAGCTTCTCATAATCGATCAACTAGACAATGACCCTCCATGCTCTTTAAATAGAGATCATGGACCAATCGGGTGTTAAGCCATGGATCAAGGTTAGGTATGATCTAAGAGAAGTTGAGCCGTCAGATCACAACATATTGTGACCATTGGATTACATATTTACAAATGCGCACTAATGCATACTAAAGAAACACACTTTACCTAACGGATCTATTACACAAGTTGATCTTAACTAACTCCTAAGTGTCTAAATATCCTAACATCCCCCCTTAAGAACAACTTGGGATCAGATTGAAGGATTTACAAAAGTGACACTATTAGGAGAAGGAAGGAAGCATTAGAGCCTGTCCCCCCTTAATGACAAATTCTTGAACTCCTAACATAGATCGAAGTTTAGAAAACTTCGCTTCTGTAAGAGACTTGGTGAAAATGTCTGCAACTTGATGATCTATAGGGCAAATGAGTACTTCAAGAACACGATCATGAACAAGATTTTTGATGAAGTGCATATGAAGCTCAATGTGTTTGCTGTGTTGATTTAGAATTGGATCTTTGGTGAGCTTGATGGCACTTTGATTGTCGCACCAAAGTGGAGTAGGATGCTATTGCTCGAATCTAAACTCTGTAAGAATCTGTCGAATCCATAAAGCTTCCTGACTGGAATTAACTGATGCTCGATATTCTGCCTCTGCTGAAGAAAGAGCAAGAGCTTGTTGTTTCTTACAAGCCCAAGTGATAGGTCTAGATCCCAGACTGAAAACATAACCTGCAGTAGACTTTCGATCATCTGGATCGCCGGCCCAATCTGAATCAGTGAAACCAACCAACAAAGGTTTCCCCCCTGTACTATAATGAATCCCAAACCGAATTGTACCTCGAATATATCGAAGTATTCTTTTAGCTGCTTTCCAGTGACTTTCATGAGGTGTTTTCATATAACGGGCAACACGACCAAAGGAAAAGGAAAGGTCAGGACGGGAATGAGTCAAGTATAAGAGACTACCAACAAGTTGACGATACAAGGTGGCATCGACTTCAGGTGAAGTACAAGTGGCATAAATTTTGACTCCAGACTGGAAGGGAGAAGGGGCTGGTGTACAATCTTCCATGTGAAAGTGACGAAGAAGGTCACAAGCATACTTAGACTCAGAAATAAAGATTCCTTCTTTGGTTTGGAGGACTTGGAGGCCAAGAAAATAATGCAACTGTCCTATGTCTGACATTTCAAAAAAAAATTTAAGACTGGATTTCACATGGGTTATAAGCTTAGGGTCACTACCAGTAAGAATAAGGTCATCAACATATAGAACAAGTATGATGAGATGGTTTCCTACGTTCTTGGTATAGACATTGGGGTCAGAATGGCATCTAGAAAAACCAGTGTTACGGAGAAAGCTATCCATTTTGGCATACCAAGCTCTAGGAGCTTGCTTAAGGCCATATAAGGATTTCTTAAGGCGGCAGACAAGGCTAGAGTTATTCTGAACATATCCAAGAGGTTGTTCCATGTAAATTTTCTCCTGTAAATCACCATGTAAGAAGGTAGACTTGACATCCATTTGATGGAATTGCCAGTTATGTAAGGCTGTAAGGGAAAGAACAAGGCAGATGGAGTTCATTTTTGCGACAGGAGCAAAGGTTTCATTGTAGTCAATCCCTTCAACTTGTGAAAAACCTTTGGAAACTAACCTTGCCTTAAGTCGTTCAACACTTCCATTTAATGCATACTTAGTTTTGTAGACCCATTTACATCTGATAAGTTTTCTTACTTTTGGAGGAGGAACAAGATCCCAAGTATCGTTCGCCATTAAGGAACGATATTCTTCATCCATAGCTGCATCCCAATCTGGATTTCCTGAAGCTTCTGCAAAAGTTGTTGGATCATGATTCTCGGAAACTTGAGCCAAAAGAGAAGAGGCTCGCTGAAACTGAGAACATGTTCGACGTTTATCTCTAGGATCACCGGCAAGATCACCAGCTGCTTCACATGTTGAACGGACCCATCGAGGAAGCACTTGTGCTGGTACAACTGGAGGAACATGAGCAGGCGGAGGTGGATTTTCATCCTCACTGCCATCATAAGAAATTGGAGTAGGAAACCTGTCAAGGAAGTTGGAAGAAGAAGAAGGCACAAACGTCGAATCAGGATCACAGGCCAAAGATGGCACAAATGCCGAGTTAGGCTTGCAGGCCAAGATATTTTCATCAAATTTAACATCTCTTCTAATTATTACATGATGAGAATGTGGTTGAAGAAGTCTATAACCTTTTACATCTTCAGAATATCCAACAAATATGCACTTTTCACTTTTAGGCTACAATGCTTTCCATTTTTCATCCGGAATGTGAGCCCATGCTTCACTACCAAACACACGGAAGTGACTTACATCAGGTTTAGTTTTACTCCATGCTTCTTCCGGTGTGATACCCTGTCAATCTTTAGTGGGGGTGCGATTAATTTGCACAATTAATGGCTTCAGCCCAAAATTGAAGACTTAGTCCCTTAGATTGGATCATACAATTAGCCATTTCTTTTAAAGTGCGGTTCTTCCGTTTAGCGACACCATTTTGTTGTGGTGTATATGGAACAGTGTGTTGTTGTTGGATTCCTTGTTCAGTGCAGGAAGTAGTGAACTTTTTGTTAGCATATTCTCCTCCATTGGCAGATCTTAACTTAATAATTTGATGACCAGATTGTTTTTCAACAAGGGCCTTGTAGGCCAAGAACATGTTAAATACTTCGCTCTTAAATTTTAGGAAATAAACCCAAGTGTGTCTGGTGTAATCATCAATGAAAGTTAAGAAATACTTGAAACCAGAAAAGGAAGCAGATGGAAGAGGACCACACAAGTCACTATGCACAAGCTCTAAGGGAACCGAGGCATGCCAAGAGGCACGTTTGTCAAAACTGTCCTGATGATGTTTTTCGAGTACACAACTGGAACAAACACCATCCTTGCAAGCTACCATCAGAAGACCTGTCACCATATTGTCTTTACATAGTTGTTGCAATGAGCGATAATTTAAGTGACCGAATCGCTCATGCCAAACACTATGAGCAGCAAAAACTGAAGGAAAAAGTGATGACCCAAAGTTGTTAAACTTGTACAACCTGGTAATATCATCAACAATTCCAGTAGCTAGGACCTATTGAGGATCTTTAAAATCCTTGATTACAACTTGGTGAGGTGTAAACGTCACAATTTTACCTTCACCAGAATGAGTGATTTGATAGACTAATAACAAATTGCAGGAAATTCTTGGAACACATAGTACATCACTAAAATGACCATTATCTACTGGAACTGTTCCAGCTCCTACAACACTTAGAGAACTATCATCACCAACAAATATTTGTTTGGTGTTACATTCGTGCATAGTAGAAAACATGGCTTGATCCTTAGCCATATGATAAGATGCTCTAGAATCAATGAGCCATTCATTTGAAGTAGAAGAAGAAGATGCATTATAAGAATAACCAGAAGCACAAAGTGCATGTCCATGAGAGGTAGATTCTGAAGGCGAATCTAGGCTGATGTGGTGCTTCTTCATTGTTGCTTCCAAGGCTGCCATCTTTTTGAAACACTTAGATTCATCATGATTATATTTTCCGCAATAGTTTCAATGGTGCTCAGTCTTCTTGCCTTTTGGCTTGGATCCTTTGTCATTTTTTAAAGAAGGAGCTAACTGAGACGGTTTGGGACCCTTGTTAGACTTATTATTGCAAAAATTTTGTTTCTTGGGAGGCCTGGACTTTTCTTTCTGTTGGGACAATAAAGCTTTCCCAAATGTATCTGCATTGTTAATTATTCCAATATGGATGAGCTTATCTTGCTCTCTAATCAGCGAGTCACAAAAAGATTCAAGTCTAGGCTCTTTATAGCTAGCTGCAGTCAAGGATTCTTTCATGGAGTAAAATGTAGATACAAAAACAAAATATGCAAGTCCAAGTTTTGAAAGGATATGATAAATGCACTGTTTGTCTTCCCTCTTAATCTTGCATTCTGCACATAAGAGTTTAAGAGTTTTGTACTTCGATAAATAATCTTGAATGCATGAAAAATCACTTGGATTTAAAAAAACAACTCATTTTCGAGTTGATAACCTCGAATTTCATTGTGTTTACCAAACACAAATTCCAACTTGTCCCAAGCAGCATCAGGTTCATCAATGTCAGTTATGTGGAATCGCAAATCAGTAGAGATTGACATCCCAATCAATCCACGAGCTTCATCACATCTATTTGCCCATTTTATTGCCTTATCATCATCAGTGGGTTATGTTTCTTTCCCTGGGGTAATTCTGAAAAGTCTCCTACTTCATAGAACATCCTCCATACGATATTTCCATGAGAAATAGTTGGAACTAGTAAGTAGAATATCACAAGGGGCAGCCATTTTGTAAATTTAATGGCTGTAAAAATAGAAACCAATAGTATGGATGCGAAGAGCTTGAAAAAATACGCGGTTTAAAAAAAAATGGCACTGAAAACTGACTCTGTATGATGAAGTTATGCTTGAACAAAGGAAATGTTGAAGATGTCCCCAATAGTGACGTGGCAGAGAGAGAATGACCAGCTAAAAAAAAGAACCCCCATCTTCCCAAGATGAACCTTTAAAAAATCACTTTACAATAATTGTTTGAAGTGAATCACTTTTTTAAAATAAGGGATTTTCACTTTTACAAAGATGTTATTTTAAATAGTGCAGCGAAAAAGGAACTTAAGTGACTCACTTGTATTTTTATTTTATTATATTATTTAAGTGAGATGCATTTTTACAATAAAGTAACTTCAAAATCGAAATCGCATGCACTTTTTCTTTTAAAAGTAACTTCTTAAGACTTGAACTCAGGACCTATTAAGGAATAAAGCAACTTTGGACCAAGTGAGCTAGATTAAAAGGTATGTGAAATATGGAAATGAAGAAGGGGGCTCTTTTTTTTTTTTTACTCTTCTTCCTCGGTTTCCGTGCTTGTCTCGTTTCTTGCAAATCACACAAAAAATGAAACAAAAAAAACTTTTCCACAATATTGGGGGTTAGATCTCGTTATCTTTCCCGGAAATTCTACGTTTTCTCTCTGTTTCTGATTTGTCGAGATCTCACAAGGTGCACGGCAAAGAGCATACGCAGCCGAGAAAAACCCTTTTCCTTTCTGTTTCTTATTCGCCGAGATCACATAAGGTGCAAGGAAAAGAGCATACGTAGATAGGGAAAGAAACAATCTGAAACTAAAAAAAATCTAATAATAAAAACTGAAAGAAATATGAGATATTTTCTTTTAAAAACTGAAATAAAAATGCGTCACTGTAACATTATACCTTCAGATTTGATGAAAAACGCGTTTCTAAAGCAACCGGAAACCATTTTCGATGAAACGAAAACTATTTCCCAATGGAAATGGCGCTCCAGATGAAATGGAACACATCCCAACACCCATAAATCCACAAAAATACTAGAACCATAAACCCTTTCAAGTTTCGGCAACAACAGTTCCAGATCTAGATCATAACCAGAAGTGGCTCTTCATAAATTCTCTGACACCATGTTTGAGTACACAGGGTACTCCCAAAAGACTGAACACCTAGAGAAACCACTTCACACAAACAGATCACAGATCAACACACCAATGTTTTGATGTGGTTTAAACCCTCAAGAGGGAAACACTCCACGGCCCCAGCCAAATAGCTTCTACGGGACAATTTATTATGCAAAGAAAGAAAGTTACAAATGAGCTTCTCATAATCGATCAACTAGACAATGACCCTCCATACTCTTTAAATAGAGATCATGGACCAATCAGGTGTTAAGCCATGGATCAAGGTTAGGTATGATCTAAGAGAAGTTGAGCCATCGGATCACAACATATTGTGACCATCGGATTACATATTTACAAATTCACACTAATGCATACTAAAGAAACACACTTTACCTAACGCATCTATTACACAAGTTGATCTTAACTAACTCCTAAGTGTCTAAATATCCTACACACTTTACCTAACGGATCTATTACACAAGTTGATCTTAACTAACTCCTAAGTGTCTAAATATCTTAACATTATGATCACCAACTGTTATAAATGGCATTAATCACAACAGACTTCTAACGTTGTATTCTTTTTCCAACTCATACTTCCAGCTAAAACCGTCTACTCTGTAAAAACATGTACATCTCAGTAATCTCCACTTCAGTTCACGTGAAGTTGGCCACGACACCAGCCAGCAGGAAAACCACTGTGACAAGCATTTAAGGGAACATAAATATCAGACCTTGGTTGGAGAGCCTGCCAGCATACCACTGATATGAAGTTAATATCGTGGTTACAACTTTAGAAGTCTTGTTAACCAAAACGATGACATGTAAACCTAGGTTCATTCACATGAAAACATCATGCATAACATAGTAAGATTCTAACTTTCTACATGCAAACAAGTAACTTCAACATTCAACATTGTTGTGACGATAACGACTGACGACTTTTAAAGACATTCTTCAACTAACAACTGTTAATACATCTAATGTGATTTATGTGTAAATTAATTTGGTAGTCACTAAATATAGTCATTATGAGTCATTATCATGTAAGTACACAGTTTAAAAGTTCAGTCATATTGCAGATAAACATCTTTAGCTAAGCAACACTAGCATTTATTGCTATTTAAAAAATTTAATTTTTAGTGAATTTTGGGGATGTTACATTCCGCAACCCGCAATTGCGTATTGTGGATTGCTGAAACTATTTCAATAATTTTTTGTGCCTTGCGATCGCACAACCTGCAACCTGCAACCCGCAAATATGGATTACAGATTGTAGGAAATTTATTTTTCGAGTTTAGTTGTTTGTGTTTCCGCAACCCGCAACCCGCAATGTGGATTACGGATTGTGGAAAGATTGATTTATTTTCTTTTAAAGTTTGCAATCCAGCATCCCGCAACCTGCAATTGCGGATTGCGAGATGAATGCACATATTTGCAAGAATAAAACTTCTGCAACTCTGCTTCTGCATGTTTAATCTTAAATGTTGATTTGTTTTGATCCCGCGGATGAGATTACACTGCGTGATTTGAATAATTATTTGGATTGTTTCCATTTTTACTTATTTGCTTTTGACTCATTTGAGTTGGTTCCATAATCTTGGTGGTTAAATTATGTAGGGACCCCCTTTTGGACTTACTTACTTAAAAATTATTAGAAACTTAACACACAATATAACCATTATGATGCATAATTATTAATAAAACTTATCAAATTTGAGAACTAACAAAAACACCGTATACCTGAATCTGTTGCTGGAGGAGTAGTCATCATCATTAGTCCGATCCTGCTTGCCCTTGACGTCTGCTTTGCTCATTGTGCCCCTCCAGCAGAAGCTCGTTTAACCATTGGCGAAGCAACCATTAGCTTCGCCACCCAACCATAGGCTCATGCTTTCAGTCGCATGGCCTCCCCCGAGCTTCGGGTCGTAGAGCTCACACACTCACTTGGGAAACTTAGCTTGGGATTCCCCCCCACCAAAGTTTCCAACCAAACCCTCAATAGCAGCAAGTCATGAGGTAACTCAAAATTACGATAGTCATCTAGGGTCTGGGTTCTTTACCCATTCCCAAAGCCTTCCTTTTAAAGGAACATTCCATGCGACACATGTCGGTTCATGCATAAATACATATTTTATTAAATTTCCAATTTAATAATACTCACCCATCCATGTGTCAGTTTTTCTAGGAGTTGCACCATCATTCCTAAGATTGCTCATGTTTGTCCCCTAGATATTTTACTTAACTCCTAGTTTTGAGGTGTAAGTGGAGTTGACTAGGTGTCCATGCTTAGGATTCTACTTTGCTCCTAAAATAAGGATTTAAATTATTTTAAATGCTCAAAATATTCTATTATGTGCAAATGCCGAAATAACACTTAATATTATTTAAATGCCAAAGTAATCATTTATGTGCAAACGCCTAAAGTACTCAAATGCATTTCTAAGTAATGTTCTAGGTGCAAACATATATTTTTTTTGTAGTTAAGTTTAACAATCATTTTCAATAGGACCCCAGTGCCACGCCGTTGGGCTTCCCCGTTCCTTAATTTCATTTCCCTGACATGCAACCACACCGTCAGGTCCAGTCATTCATAGTTTCCATTCTTCAACAAGGTACTACATCATTGGGTCCTTGCATCCACTCTTTCCGTTCTTGACAGGGTATCGCACCGTCGGGCCCTTCTGTCATCATCCTTTGGTTTTGACTTGCGGGAACTTCATGTAGGGATTTAAGGAGCCGTTACCTTCCATCCTCTGTCTACATGCTATTAGGGACTAATGGAATTGAGGAGTGAGTCCGTTCTCACTGCACGCCCCCCAACTCATACATGACCAGCTCCGTTGTGGCCCACCTCGTACGCCCTCATGCTTTCCTCTTGAGCAAGTGGATCAGTGCTTATCTGCTCAAGCATGGTATTCCGTCGGAAGTCGACATCGTCATTGCTCTCCGTGTGTGTGATTTACCTGTACTCTACGACCCTTCATATTCCTTTGTGTGTCCGTCGGTGAACCGTTTCACCTATCGCTACACACATTTCTCACAAACGTAAATTAGTAGCACTGTCCTCAATAATCACAATTTGATTTATAAATCTGCTACTTCATTAAACATCTATAATTTACTCAATCATTACTCATTCATCTAATCACATAATCAATTGCACAACTAGTCGTTAAGCATCATTCATATGTACAGTTTTCATATCAAAGTTAATCGTTAAACAACATGAAATTGTCCATTCACAATAACTACCCAAATGCACATATATCAATTAATCGTAATCGTAAATATACTCAAAATAAAATCATAGGGTTATTTTATTAATGTTTCAAACAATCGGGTTACTCAGCAAGTGCCCTCAATGTCTACAGTAGAATAGGGGCACTACATACACCCCTACTTATTTAGAACTTCATCCTGAAGTTCCGAATAATAATAAAAAAAAAATGGAAAGCTATGACCCATCTCAATTGCGTCCTCTCAAGTCGCAAAGCTAGGACTGTAACTGTCCTACTGCACTTTGACTTGATCAATCAAGGCTAATCATTAAGCAAGAACTAATCAATCAATTATACCACTCCACACATATAATTTAATTCCTTAATTCATTTATCAATTATTGTCGTCATTCACATCTTCAGGTTTTCCTCAATCGTTTAAGACATAACCAGGCTAAAGAGACCACTATATCGAAGTTGTTCATCCGGGTCACTTGACAGGTTCCCTTAAGGTCCACAATAATTCTAGGGGCATTACATACAACCCCTCATAAATAGAACTTCATCCCAAAGTTAATTTTTTTTCTTGTACTTTCGACGCTAGGCTTTATCTTGTTTTTCTATTCTCGTCTTTTTTCATTCTATTCTATTTTTCTCCAATAATCATGGCTATAAGCATAAGTGGTTCAAGTCACTATTTCCTATCTCATTTAGTATGTTTCCAATACATCCTCAGGAACTCAATCGTAATTTCGTATAACATCCCTCAGATAATACATTCAATAATTGTCAGTCCCAACTAGATTTCCTATATCTCTTATTCATTCACGAGGGTCTACGATGTCCAAATTATCAATAAGGTTCATTGCGTCAATGACCACCCAAAGTTTTATCAAAACATAACAAATCCAAGCAAGGATTCAAATCTATTTGGTTATCCTCCCTCCAAGACGAGAAGGTAAACATCATAAAACAATCGGCAAGGTATAATCATGGTTTTAACAAAACAAGAGAGACCCTTAAACATTCCAAAATCAATTCTGATAAGACTACTCCCAAATACCTCTAAATGTTTCAATAATCTAGGTTTTCAATAAGATAAGATTCGAGTCTTCGAAATTTAGTGACTTAGTCGAACATATTGGAATTTAACTTTCAGTCCTTTCATTAGTAATATCATGTCCAAGTCAACGAGCTTATCACATCCTTACCTCATTTATCATTTATGTTTTCTTAGGACCACTCCGGTGGACTTTTCAAGGCTTCACATGTATGTTTCTTAACTTCATCGAGTTCCATATCGAGGGCTAGTCATCTCTCTATCAAGGTTTGACCATGTCAATTGGTTAGCATCATTGTATTCTACTTTTCATGTCGACCGTCTCCATACTTTGTTTTACTAAAATAGTCTTTATTTGACCCTTTCATAGTTTTGCCAGGTTACATTTCTCCATTATCATGTCATGGCCAAGTCAAGTTCATTGTTTTTCATTTTCGTTAACAACATCATCATGAAATAGAATCAATGTCCTCGTTTTCAGAATATCACAATAGTCATGTCAATACCTCATTTTCAAATTTATGAGTTCGTTTCACCCTTGTGACCATGTGTCGAAGTCTCGACAAGTATATGCATGTTGCATTAAGTTTACTAAAAGTATTTAATGTTTGCATTCTCCATTAAGTTACCATATCCAATACTTAACTACCATTCCCTCTAAAATTGTATTTCTTCACATTAACTCCTTGTATAGAGTATGCATATTTCAATAAATGTACTCTATATATGTAACTCTTTCAATCAACCACTGCATATATATTCATAAGTAAAATTCTTCCCTTTCATAACTGTCATAGATAATAAGCATGAACCATGAACAACCCCTTATCATCACATAAGGTGGCATCATTTCCTTGGGTATCTTTATATATATTAAACTCAAGTTATAATATCCACGATATCAAATTTAACTTAGGTCTTAGGTGTTGTTAGGACATAAGCTTCTAGAAATGGATGGAATTTATCAAAGCTTATTATAAGTAGGTGGCATTTATTCTAGCTCTCAATCTTGGTTCATATGATATAGGATTATATGTCATCATTTTGTACAAAAATACCATATGTGATGCCCTCCTATCTCACTCAGGCACTAAGGGACCTTGGTCGTAATAATTTTTATTTTTTTTTAATCTCCTAAATATCACACTTCATCTATATGAATATGACATTTGTTTTTTTATGAAAGTATAAACAAGTAATAATATTCATAACTCCTAAATTCCATTAAGAACATAACTAAACAAGTAATAATATTCGTAACTCCTAAATTCCATTAAGAACATAGTTATGTAATCTTATTCATCTTATATACAATATATGACTTAATTAGAGTGTACTACATGTATCACTTTATTAGTATGCACCTTCAAATGACCATTTCCTACTTTCCATTAAGAACGTATTCATATTTCATTTTAAATATAATGCATGACTCAAAAGGATTTGTACGATAAGAAATTATGATCTATAAAGGATTTGGTCGTCTTATTTTAATTCGATAAAAGTGCAACAACTAAGATCCACATTTGAGCCACTAACCATTCCATTTAATTCTAGCGCCAACATTGTCCACCACTATATTTATCATAATTGAACTAAAATTCATTTTGATACGAAAGTAAACATCACTTTGTGTGACAAAATGTCTTCATTCATTTAATGGATAAAACCTTAATAATAAGATTAATGCCTCCTTTACACGGTATAATGCTACATGTAGCATAGTTCCATCCGAGCAATTCGACAACATACCTATATATATATATATATATATATATATATATATATTCAACTCTATGATATAAGTAGTTAAAATTCAATTTACATATGACGTGGTATAATTACTATCACGATAATGCCCCAGCCAACTTATTCACATCAATATCTCAATAATAAACTTAAGAACTTAACTAAGTCTAAGATACTGAAAGAGACAGAATGTAACGTGTACCCATTTTAATTAATTAATGGAATCCATGTTGTAAGTAATTACAATTCAAATTAAAATATGAATATACACAGGTATCAATTAATAGAAAAATTTAGAACTTAAATAACGGTCAGAATGACGATTGTCATCATCATGGGTCCAACTTCCAGTTCAATCAAGTGTTGGACACCGCATTCACACCACCAGCTGTGAAAACCCTGACACGCGCTACTCTCTAACTTAACACAGAATAATCAGGATACCGATCGGTCGTGTCACTCACCTGAGACAATCTCAGTTGCCGAGATACCGGTGACGACTGAGGTTTTGGACTGTTAGACTTACGGTTTCACTGCAGAGGTTCAAAATTGGAGGACTGAATTGGCTGTGTCACAAAAGGCTTTGATTTATTCTGGAGTAGTTATGAGGATAGGTGAATAAACACGACATTAGGGATATACCCAATTCGCAGGATTTCACTCAGATTTTAAAGAAGAAAAACAAATCGTTTTATGAACTTTAGCAATGCCCGGAATGGTGGCACCTTCTCCTATTATCTAAAACTCCAGTTCACGCATAGGTATCGACCAGCTTTAAAAATATTCATACCATTGCCTAATGACACATTACTTTATTGACACATTACTTTATGGAGTACACACATAGTATAGTTGTAAATAAAAGACAAGGTCTTCAAGCCAGCGTTGGATCCACATCTATGTATACAGGAATTCCGATTGCGGATCTCTGATGGGTATGATTCACAAATGCCAAAGAGATTTTTAAAATAATAATAGTATAGAGAATTCTGGAATGATAATCAGGAAATCGGTACACAATTAAATGCAAGGGAAAATTTTAATTCTTAATGGCAAATCCAGGAAAACGCTAAGTAAAATCGATATACCAAGAATAACACAATACCTTCAATTCGTAATTGTAGACTCAGGAAGATGCTAAGTGAGAATTCGATACAAAGCGAATAAGGCAGAATCAAATTGTTTAAAAGAATTCTCATTTAGAAGAATTCTGGAAATGCCCCAAGAATTGGATTAACTCAATTTTTACTGAGCAAATTAAAATCCAATTGCTGAGATCTAGAAACGCCCAGCCATAATTCTAGAAACGCCCGAGAGTTGGATCAATTTGGACTTTTACTGAGTAATCGGTAAATTAAAATTTATGAAATCTGGAGACGCCTGAGTGATGGATTAACTCGGATTTTTTTTTTTTTACAGGGTAACTTACAATTCAAATGCTGATACAACAAGTTTGATAACGCAAACAAGAGGATTACATACAGAGTTTGGACAAAGGATGAAGCGATCTTGTGAAATGTAACCAAAGTCGAGCCGGTGGCATGAATTCTGGGAGTGCTAATCAACATAAATACACAGAGTTTTTAGATGTCAAACACCATTCGCACATATCAATGAGATGAGAAATTAATGCGGTGAAAATGTCAAGGAGCAAATTCATTTCGATTCACAAAAAAAATTCATTTTGATTCACAAATATGGAAACACCAGGAGTCAAGCAATGGTAACTCTGCTAGCACAGAGTCCCTTCTAGAAAAATGACATGAATTAGGATTTCATCAGTGAATAAACAATTTTAAAGGTAACTCTTCCAGGACAGAGTCCCTTCCAGACAGAGGTTACGATTTAGGGCAGATCGTAATGATCTCCTGTCAGAAATCGAAGCTCCATCAAGGTATAAACTGTGCAGCATATCTTTGGAATAGATTAAATAGACAAGAATTTCCTACGAATACAGCAATCCATAAGATAAAAGAAAATAAAACAGAGATAATCCCACAATGGATCAGATAAAACAAACTTGAAACGCTAAAAAGAATACAAACAAAACTTAAAATAAACTTAAATCCCAAATTATTTCTGATACAATAGTTCTAGAAATGCTAATGAAAAGAAAACAGAGTGTGAGTAGTTTGATCCAAATAGACTTTTGGTGCAATACATTTGAATGCTAATGAAAAGCAACAGAGTTTGAATAGTTGACCCACATCGACTTCCGATGACATGATTCTTGAATAGATCTAATACCACAGATCGAGTTTTTATAAGAGGTCCAATAGAAAATTTAAACAGACATTAAATAGAGATCCAATTTCTGGAATGGGTCAACACGGATTTTAAGGAGCAGATTACCAATCAATTTAATCGATCTGGAATTCCAATAAGAACTGGTTCAACACAAACTTTTAAGAATAATTTGCAAATCGTCTTAAGAGATCTGGAAACGCCAACCCAAATCGAAAATAGACACACAGTAATTTTTAAATATCATATTACAGACATATTACAGATCCACAATCATCAATCGAAATAGAGGCACATAAATCGTAAAATGAAACCTGGAATCACCATCTCCCAGATCGATGGCAGAGTTCCCTACAAATTCTGGATCGCATCTTCTGGTTTGCCATCTCCCAAATCGATGGAAGAGTTTAATTAAATGGAAATCGGGAGATCGATCCAGTTCAAGTGATCAAGAGAGTTTAGGCAATCCTTCAAAGAAAGGTATACAGGGTTTAAGATTTCATAGGATTCGATCTTTAAACAATGAAACAGATCCACTAGTACCTCATCAAGGTTTAATAAATAATATCTAACCCTTGAGACTGAATCATAAGCTTACGACAGAGATGAATGCAGATTCAAATCCGATTTGGGTAATTCGTTAAACTGACAAAGATTTCATAACAAAGAATACATTTACACATGCAGGGATGATCATAATTTCCAGAAAGTAAATAACACAGATAGTATGTCTACTAAAATTTCATATATCCTTGAAACAAAATAAAAATGTGAAATTTTCCAGTACCTTGATCTTTCATTTCCAGAATATATCCAAATAATGGCAGTCTCCTAACCTCACATTCTATTGCGTATACCGAAATTTACTACTTTCTATGAGCCAATCCACAATTTAAACCAAGAAGAACAACATTAAACATTTAAATAAATACTGAAATAGCATTAAACCTGATTCTGAGCTTGAGGTCAAGTAGATGGCTGTAACAATGGCTGATTTGACTGTCTGGATCCAGCCTTGATGAATATACCGACAACCCCTCGGTTGAAATATCAGTCCGATGCCCTCAAGGCTCGACCGGCTCTGATACCAAATGTAGGGACCCCCTTTTGGACTTACTTAAAAATGATTAGAAACTTAAAACACAATATAACCATTATGATGCATAATTATTAATAAAACTTATCAAATTCGAGAACTAACAAAAACACCGTGTACCTGAATCTGTTGCTGGAGGAGTAGTCATTGTCGTTAGTCCGATCCTTCTTGCCCTTGATGTCTGCTTTGCTCGTTGTGCCCCTCCAGCAGAAGCTCGTTTAACCATTGGTGAAGCAACCGTTAGCTTCTCCACCCAACCATAGGCTCATGCTTTCAGTCGCATGGCCTCCCCCGAGCTTTGGGTCGTAGATCTCACACACTCACTTGAGAAACTTAGCTTGGGATTCCCCCCCACCAAAGTTTCCAACCAAACCCTCAATAGCAGCAAGTCATGAGGTAACTCAAAATTATGATAGTCATCCAGGGTCTGGGTGCTTTACCCATTCCCAAAGCCTTCCTTTTAAAGGAACATTCCATGCGACACATGTCGCTTCATGCATAAATACCCATTTTATTAAATTTCCAATTTAATAATAGTCACCCATCCATGTGTCAGTTTTTCTAGGAGTTGCACCATCATTCCTAAGATTGCTCATGTTTGTCCCCTAGATATTTTACTTAACTCCTAGTTTTGAGGTGTAAGTCGAGTTGACTAGGTGTCCATGCTTAGGATTCTACTTTGCTCCTAAAATAAGGATTTATATTATTTTAAATGCTGAAAATCTTCTTTTATGTGCAAATGCCTAAATAACACTTAATATTATTTAAATGCCAAAATAATAATTTATGTGCAAATGCCTAAAGTACTCAAATGCATTTCTAAGTAATGTTCTAGGTGCAAACATATATGTTTTTATGTAGTTAAGTTTAACAATCATTTTCAATAGGACCCCGGTGCCACGCCGTTGGGCTTCCCCATTCCTTAATTTCATTTCCGTGACATGGCACCACTCCATCAAGTCCAGTCATTCATAGTTTCCATTCTTCAGCAAGGTACTACATCATTGGGTCCTTGCGTCCACTCTTTCCGTTCTTGACAGGGTACCGCACTGTCGAGCCCTTCTGTCGTCATCCTTTTGTTTTGACTTGCGGGAACTTCATGTAGGGATTTAAGGAGCTTTTACCTTCCATCCTCTGTCTACATGCTATTAGGGACTAATGGCGTTGAGGAGTGAGTCCGTTCTCACTGCATGCCCCCCAACTCGTACGTGACCAGCTCCATTGTGGCCCACCTCGTACGCCCTCACGCTTTCCTCTTGTGCAAGCGAATCAGTGCTTATCTGCTCAAGCGTGGTATTCCGTCAGAAGTCGACATCGTCATCGCTCTCCCTGTGTGTGATTTACCCATACTCTAAGACCCTTCATATTCCTTTGTGTGTCCGTCGATGAACCGTTTCACCTATCGCTACACACATTTCTCACAAACGTAAATTAGTAGCACTGTCCTCAGTAATCACAGTTTGATTTATAAATCTGCTGCTTAATTAAGCATCTATAATTTACTCAATCATTACTCATTCGTCTAATTACATAATCAATTGCACAGCTAGTCGTTAAGCATCATTCATATGTACATTTTTCATATCAAAGTTAATCGTTAAACAACATGAAATTGTCCATTCACAATAACTACACAAATGCACATATATCAATCAATCGTAATCGTAAATATACTCAAAATAAAATCATAGGGCTACTTTATTAATGTTTCAAACAATCGGGTTACTCAGCAAGTTCCCTCAATGTCTACAGTAGACTAGGGGCACTACAAATTACTATGTTGTTCCTTACATTTCCCACCTAGATTTGGTCTTCATTGCACAAATTGATTACTTGAGATAATGGCTGGTTGTTACCTTCATTCTGGGATTTTGATTAATGTTATGGTTTCTTCTCTCATGATTTTGGATATTGCATTAGTATGATATTTGACCTTGATGAAGTTTTATTTTCACTTTTGCATGCCTAGAATCATAATGTAAATATTGTAAATAATGTTAGTCTTAGGGTTTGTTTGTTTATGTTAGTTTAATATTTTTAATTTTTAGTTTAAGCTTATTGAAATCTTTTAAACGTTCATGGTCATGCTTTGACTTTCATTAACTTATTTTTTGTATTTTATTAAATTTATACACAATTTGATGTTATGAAAAGTAAAAGAATACACATGTATTAGTTTGTATGAGTTTTAATTTCTCTAATTTCCATGAGTTTGTGTTTTATGATTATTTGGAAATTAGTGGGATTAAAGTTCGACATTCATGAATGTAAAATTAGTTTGATCATGGATGAGTCATTCCTTCTAAATAATCTAATTTGATCTCGAAAATACAATTTATATTTTTCCCTTTTGCAATTTAAAATCATTTTTATTTATTATTGTGCAAAAGGAAATAATTATTATTCTTTTCTTGGTTTCTATTCTTGGAAAATGATTATGTTAGAAACATATTTATGGAATTCATTAACTCTCCTATATTATAGGAGTGATTCTTTTCTTATATACTTAACTTGTTTCTAACATTTATTTTCTTAAGAATTAACTTGCAAATAGTTTTGGTTTTTACTTCTGCATTTAGGGTTTTCGAATATTGGATTTTCTTTTATTTTGTAAATAATTTCTAGATTTTCTTTCTAATATTTTCTCTATTGTTATTTCATTATTTCATTCAAATTCCATTTTTCCAAGTTTTTTCATTATTTTTATGTATTTTCTAGATTTGCGGAACCTTTAATTTTTATTAAATTTCAACCCTTCCACAATCAGCATTATGGATTACAGAAGCTTTAATTTGGTGATTGTATTTTGATGTTTCTAGAATCCACAATTGTTGAATGCGGAATGCAGAAACTTTGATTTTAATTTTTAGATTTTTGATATTTCCGCAACGCGTGTAAATCACTTTTGCAAATTCTTACCTTTTCATTTCCGCATTTTCCGAACCCTAAGTTTATCCCATGTTATATTTTAATTTAATTTCAGGTCCGTAAATTTTGGTAATTTCATTTTTACTTAGAGTTTTTAATTTTGGTTTTGATTTTGTTTTCAAATTTTGATTTGTTTAGAAATTCAAAATTTCATTCCCGACATGTGATTTCTGATTTTTGGGGAATATCGATTTTGGATTTGTTTTGGTTTTATTCTTTTGAAAAATAATTCATATGCATCATGGATTTAATTGTTAGATCAATGGCCACAATTCACTCCACAACGAAATCAACGGCTGCTAAGCCTTAACTTCCGTGAGCAATATCTTGAGATTTATAAATCCAAATTAAGCCCGAGATAGCTCGTTGGAAAGATGGAAGGATGAGAAATGATTTGGGAAGATTGTTTTGTCCAATTGAAAAGCTTAAACACCCTGAAAATCTGTCTAAATAGTCAATTTTGGATTTGCATGAGATTTGTTTATTTTCATTATATTTTGATTTGCAAATGCATTTTTATTAATTTAGATTTTTGTCATTAGCTTTGGAATGATGTTTTAATTTATCTTTTGAATGGTACAGGTGTGGATTTGGATTTGGAGGAATTAAATTGAAGAATTTACATCCCAAGTTTGGAGTGATCAAAACGTGCCAAGTGGAACGTAGTGATCTTTGGACGCGATTTCTGGTGCGATGGAGATGAATCTGGAAAATCCGAGACATGTGTTTTTTCCAGAATATTCCCAATTAATTTGCCAATGAGCAGAATCCTCATGAAGTTCCTCATTTGGGAGATCGGCCTGGTTTTTCAAAATGAATTTTCCCAGATTTTTCTCATGGACAAATCTAGTAAATGAGACAACTCAACTAGTTAGCTTAGGAATTGGGGGAATGGATCTTATATTTTCGTGTAATTTTCTTTGTATAAAAATATGCTTTATATGATATGAGGGGGGAAGGGAGGTGGTCTCTGTAGACCAGAAGGATTGTAATTGTTTTGCTAAACTCTTTTCTGTGTATTTTTACTTGGACGAGAGCTAGACTGAGGAGGCTGCTGATCACCAATGTTCAGCTTTGTAAATGTCTTTATGAGGCTGAAATGGTGATGTGAACCTTTCATTTTATGTAGTTATTCTTCATTTGTTCATTTGTGTCTAATAAGATGTCTCTGTTACAGACTTTTGAATAGTAATCAGATTCATTTTTCTACACATTGTCTGTAGTATATTTGTTAATCTGATTATGTTTACTGATTTACAGAAATGATTCTATGTTCAAACAGTTTTAGCATAGTGAAAATAATGTTTTACTTCTCATGTTAGAATTGATATGCTTATGACATCAATGTTTAAATGTTTTTAAATCATTGATGATCCACTTATTCTTTTGAGCATTAGATCATTCTCTCCATTTCAAACTTTTGGCTTTATTAATTTAATTAACATTTGGATAGGTTAGTATTTTAGTTCACATATGTATTTCTGTAACTATATAATTTATTCTAATGGTTGCATAATTATTAATTGTATATTTCTTTTTAATCACATTTAGGATTAGTTTTAGATTTAATTCGAAGTCTCCATTTGAAGGAGCAAACTCACCGACTCAAAGAGTGCCAGCGGAGGCCGAATATCCGTGGGTGTTAACCACACCAAATAGCTCGAGGATAGGGTAATACTTGCGTAGGATTATCTGAAGCCTTTGGCTCGGTTTTCATCCCCTGTTGGTTTCCTTGGAAACTATTCCAACACCTGCACAACCGAGGCATCAACAGGTCTAAAACAAGCTCCACAAGCTTGGTACAACAGAATTGATTTTTACCTCATCAACAATGCTTTTAACAGAAGCAATAAATTTTGTAGCCTATACCTTTCAATCAACTTTTATGGCAACACCAGAGATAATTCTAAGGACCCATACTTATTTAAAAGTGTACAAACCTTGGCAAATCTTACCGGTTCTTAAAATGTCAAATATAAAATATTTGGCGATATTTTTTAAAATTATTTCAATTTCTAAGGATTTTCTATAGTTTATATAATAATTTGGATATTTTTAGAGTGAAAAATGTTTACCCCATCAAAATTGGGCGAAATAGGGATTCAAAAAATGCAAATTGGTGAATATTTTTGTGGAATTTATGGAAAAATAGCCCATGGGCTAAATTTCACCCCTAAAATTATCCTTGGGAAACACTCACTCGAAATAAAATGAGTAACCGAGCTTGGAATTGTGAGAAATTCTTTCCTAGACCTTGTATAACTAGAATGCTTTGGATTGACACACAACGTATAGTCCTACACTTAATCGTGCTCATTATTGGATTGCGTCGCTGCATTTCATGGACAATTATGTTTGCAACAACATCCTCATTAGAATGAATTTTTTCATCATGAGGCCCCTCATTGAAAATATCATCACCAAATTTAGTATGAAAATGATTGTCACGATCACTAATAAGTTGATCAATTGCTGACAGATCAATGTGACCATAAACACTATTGGTTCCATTAAATTCTTCACTGGAAAGGAACTCTTGAGATTGAACATTGGCATAATTGGTTCCTGGAAAATCCTTACTTGGAGGAGAATCATTGTCTTCATCATTGATGCCTGTAAAATTCTTACTTGGAGGAGAATCATTGTCTTCATCATTGGTGGATTCATCATCAACATAATGATCATTGGTGCCATTAAAATCTTCGTTCGAAGGAAAATCATCATCGATGTTATTGAAATCCTCACTCTGAGGAAAATCATCATCGGTGCCATTGAAATATTCACTTGGAGGAAATTCATCATCTGTTCCATTGAAATCCTTGCTTGGAGGAAAGTCACCATCAGTGCCATTGAAATCTCCGCTCGGAGGAAAATCATCATCAATACCATTGAAATATTCATTTGGAGGAAAGTCATCATCGGTTCCATTGAAATCCTTGGTTGGAGGAAAATCATCTTCGTCAATATTGATTTCTTCGTCCAAACCAAAATCATCACCTATCCCATTAAAATCCTCACTTGCAGGAAAATCATCATCAGTCCCATAAAAATCCTCGCTAGGAGGAAAATCATCATTTGTCCCCTTAAAATCCTTGCAGCTAGGAGGAGAATTATCATTGGTCCAATTATAATCCTTGCTATGAAGAAAACCATCAAAATTATTTGTTTATGCATGCTCAACAAAAGCATCATTAGTCCCATCAAAATCCTCGCTTTCAGGAAAATCATCATTGGTGCCTTGAAAATCCTCGCTAGGAGGAAAATTGTCATCATCTTGCTTACTGTCTTTAGGATCCCCACTTGGACGAATAAATTCATCATCACTATCATAACCATCACATTCTTGCCCTTCATTACTAGTGTCTTCAAAATCTTCCTAATTAGGAAGTTCTTGAAGAACATACTTGATTACATTGCTTGCACTGCCAATATCTTGGCTAGATGAACAATACAATTCTTCATTGACATTGGAATTTAATTCAGATGAGTCCATGACTTCTCACTAAAAGATAGAATTATAGAAAACTTTTAATAGATAAGACAATGAAATTTTACCACATTCCTCACCAAAAAGTAGAATGGTGCAACTTTCAACCAACAATCTTATAGCTATGAGAATGAAATTTTCCCTCCAAAAGATTCCCTCCTAATTTTTCCCTCGAAAACTTCGCTCCAAAATTTTTGTTCAAAATTTTTCCTCCAAATTTTCCCTACAAAAATAAAGGGCACATTTCTAGCACATTCATAAAACTAGTAAAAAAAATGAATTTATGATATAAAAAACTTTGAAATAATGTATTAATTAATTACATATTTTTATTCCAGACATATAAGACTAGTAAAGTTTCTTGAAAAAAAAATTATATACAATTTGTAATAAAGTAATGGCTGTTTACATTTTGTTTACTCCCACATTCATAACATTAGTAATATTTCATGTAAACCCATCTTATATAAATTTAATAATAATGCATTAACTAATTTAATTTTTTAATCCCACATTCGTAAAACAAGTAATGTTAAAGCTAATCTAGGCTATATAAACCATTTAGATTTCCTACTATTCATCATTGAAGTTGGAGCAATTTAGTAAAACTTTCAAGGTTTATGCTTTTTCTATTTTTAATAAATTTCTTAGTTTTATTGTTAATTTGGCAATGATTATTTTATGGCTCTATTAATTTGACAATGATTATTTTATGGCTTTTTTGTTTTTTGTTTATATCACATTCGTAAGAGTGGTAAAATTAAACCTAACCTATATTATTAATACACTATTTTTTAGACTTTGAAGCAATTCACAAAAGGATTTCAAGAAGAACGAGAAGATTCTAGAGAAAAACGTCAAGCACTTTCAAGAGAGGAGGCTCTACCACTTTTCGAGTTAGTTATTTATATTTTTTTAAAGTATTTTTTTTTAAATTCACGTCTACTTAATGGAAGCAGGGCTTGCCCCCTATCCGAAGAATTTTAATTTGGGTTTTAAAAAAAATAATAAAAAATAAACCTACATTAGAAAAAAAACCTACCCCCTAACCCTTCACCCTCCTCCCACCGCCCCCTCCTCTTCATCTTGCTGCCCATCCCTCCACCCTCCTCCCACCGCTCCATTCCCCCCTCCTCCTCCTCGCTTCTCCCTCCACGTCTCTTGGGCACCAAAGGGCCACAGATGGAGAAGGGAGGAGGACGAGGGGGAGGGGGAGGAGGAAGGGGGCGGCAGGGGGAGGTGGAAGTGAGGGTCTAGTGGAGAGGATGGGTGTTGTTAAGGATTTCTACCTTACAGCAAGGAGCAGACACTACCAACTTAGAGGGGATTGACAGGTAAACACATTGATTATATTGCATATAGTTCCTACAAAAGAAAGAGATCGAGATTGAGAGAAATACCTCTTATCGACAACTGGTCATAGCTTTCACTTGATCTCTTATTTGATCCTCTTCTTGACGAACCTGCAACACAAAAAATACCTTCCTCAGTGTATCTTGGATATAATAAATATGATGAAATCATACACAACTGAAACATCAAATATAACAAGATATTAATCCAAAAGAATATACAATCTAGTAGAAATTCAATTTGGGACATGAAGGATGTTTCGACCTTTTTATTGTCAAAGAAACATGAATCAGTACAATATACCTAACCTGTAGAGATGTTTCTGCAACCGAATTCTAGGCTCTTATTCTTCACACTGACTTGGTAATTCATCTAGCATAACAGTACTCAAAACGTTCTTTCTTCTTTCTATCTCTAACTGAGACTTTGTCTAGCTAGCTTTTAAGCTAACCCCTCTCATGGATCCTCCTTGTATTTATGGGACAAGGTAGACAGTTGGATTCGAGAGGTAGTTGAATTGGGAGGTTGGGGAAGTTGCAGAACCAACTTAAACTAATCCCAATTTGTCAAATTAATATATATTTTTATTTTACCTTAAGATGTACGTGGGTTTCATACAACAATAATAGCGTACAAGAAGCAACTTCTGTGCTTTACAACATGCGTTTACAACTTTTTGGGAGATGTACGCTGGTTGTCCTTGACCAAAGTAGGGTATTTTTCAAGGTGTACACTTTTCTACTGTACAGAGAGGGGCATACATGTCAAAAGACCAGGGAGATCAAGGATTTTGTCATCTGAAGAGAATGAATCCAGTCCATGCATCTTCCAGATCAATCTAGCTCTTCAATCCAAGTTGTCCTTTTGTGTGATCACGGACAGAGAAGTGCATATTTGACCTATAACAGATGCCCCCTAATGTGTGAAGTCAGAGGGAAGTGATGGCCGAAATACATTATAATTCCAAGTCAGAGGAGGAGCAAGAAACTGAAGAGCCAAGTCACAACAATACCTGAAACAACGATCAAGGTCAGTGAGCAATTACAATCTTGACATCATATAGATGTGTATCATGATACAACATGATCTATGATACATAACTAGGATATGTACATATAGCATGGCCACTAAAATACAAGTGTGGATCCATGTCAAAATGAGAGATCATAGCCATAACAAGAAACTGGATCTATGTCTCATGAAGAGCCAAAATGAGTGAGGCTCAGTCTTGCGTAGCTTGGGCGATAACATAAACAAGGTGATGCTATCAGAGTCCCATGGTCTTCATCCAAACAACCCAAGGTACAAACCCTATCCATGCGAATAAATGAGCTAAAGATGAACATGGGGGGTATCTTTTGATTACCGGTCATTGATGTATACCGTTAACAAATGTGAGGGCTTCCATTGATAATGATAATGGGGCCCAAGGTACCTAGTACAATCCAACAAGTGTGAATAAGAGGACTTGAAGTCGAACACTTGAGGAACCTGTTGAATAAGAGACATTGGTGTATTCCCATTTATTCAACAATGAGGGAAACTGCCACTGACAACTGCAATCCCCAAGGTATTAACCGAAACTCTAAAATTCATTCCCAAAGCAAAATGAGTTGAAGTCAATGGGAAGAAGTCCACTGGAAGGGAGGCCTTAATGCATCCTCCATTATCCAACATGAGGAACACTCACAGGTATGGGCTGATGTGGAGTAGGACAAGTAAGAAGATGAAACAAACTGACACCAGGATGGCCGACACATGAAGTCAAGGTAAACTGCAGAATGGCCGACATGGGATGTATCCTTGAACAGTGAGCATGACACAAAGTGACTTAGGTAGTTTTCAACATGAGGGGAAAATGATATAATTCTTCTCTGTAGGAGACATAACAAACCCTCCATATGATTGGAAGAATAACTAACTAGGGGAGTAAAAACTCAGAGATCAGGTTCATCTTAAGGTCAAAAACTAAAACCAAACTGACATGAAAGACTCAAGTAGGTGTTGTGTTCAAGGACATGACTGACATAACTTCCTTTGAAAATAAAAAAGATGTGATATACCCTTCTTATCCCTTATTCTTTTTGGTAAAAGAATAGCCTTCTTGTTGTTTTAATGAGTCCAAGAAAGATAGAAAACTCAATAAGTCCAACCATGTAAAAGTTTAACGAGCCCATGGGAGGAAGACTCGGGACTTTCTTCATTTTTTAAAGAGTTTGAAGAAGAGATAGATGAATACTCTATAATACTGATCTCCGGATTTTAATCCCGAGCCAAGATCTGTTCTTGCTCGCCGGTGCTTTCAATTTTAAGGAGTCTAAAAAACTTAAACAATAACTCTGTACACTTACTCGTGGATTTTAATATTGAGCCCGAGTAGGTTAATGCTCACCGGTGTTTTCCTGTTTATAGAGTCTGAAAAACTTAAACAATCCTCTATACACCCTCTCGTGGATTTCACATTGAGCCCGAGTAGGTGAATTCTCGCTTGGTGTTTTCATGTTTCGAGAGCCTGAAAACCCTAAAGAGAGGCTCCAAAAGTCCTTTTTAGTATAGTTATTTCCCTCCCCCAAAAAGTATAAAACAATTAGAGGAGAACTCTTCTAGCCACGTATGACTAGAGTATTAATTTTTTGTAAGTAATCCACAAGAGTCCGGAAAAGGGTTAAACTTATACTCAAGCAGATGGACCTTCAATTCCTTTAACGAGCTTGAAAAGACCAAGTTTGCTCGGCAATCTTGTTTAGTTTTTCAAATAGTCAAAACAAGAGCTTAAAACGACTTAAAAGACAACTACTAAGATCATATGTTTATGACCTGCCAAAAATATGGTCTCAATAATCCAATTAGTAAGTAATGACAAATTTTCTCCATGACATAATAAATGATCAATACAACGTCTATACTGGTCCATTAATGAAGAAAACAAGCCATCCTGGTTTAATGCTTTGAAAATCTAGTGAACGTTTGAAATATCTACGGCATAATTACTTCACCAAAACATGTAGGGATTAGTGATTAAATAGAACCCTTTAAGACCAATTTGAAACTATATACTTTTGCAAAAAGTGGGTAAAAATTAAAGCCACTTTCATATAACTAGTTTCAAAAAAGAAAATCAAATATCACAATTGCAAATTCAAGAGCAAGAATTGGAGCAAACCCTTGATCTTCTTCCACTTACTGCAATCAAACCAGAGTACCAATCGACCTTCCGCTTCCACCAAGTAAGTTCATTCCTCCCAAACTTGCATTTTCATGTATTTTTTGTTAATTTCTGTGATCAAAAATCACTGTTAGGCAATGCTCCCAACATGCTCTATGTGTACGTTGCTCTTCTTTATGAACAACAACATTCTAAACGTGCCTGTGTAGTGTAAGGAGCATTGTACACCCCTGAAAGTTGGCTAAAGTTGAATAGAGACTAAAATTTGACTATTTTTTGGCAGGATGGTGTTGGTATGGAGAGAAAGAGAACATAAAAACATGGATCGTGAAGTATTGCAAGATCCAATGATCCTTCATACACTCTGAAGGTGTGGATTACTAAAATTCTACAGAACAGTCAACATGCAGGCACAAATCCACTTGCTAGAAAGGCTTGTCCAATACTGGGATGCAAATGCCATGGTGTTTGATATCCGAGGTGAGATACTGGAGCTCACCATAGATGACATTTACTTTATCACGGGTCCCTCTCGTAGAGGAGAGTTGGTGAATCTAAAAGGGTCTTCTCGCAATGTGGGTGCCTTGTTGGTGCAAGAATATGTCAATGCATACTGTCAACTAGCAAGTGAGAAATGTGGTAGTCAAGTTCTCATCTCGACTGTCACAAGCTTCCCTCTCCGAGTTATTCTGAGTGTTCTCAACCGTATGGGGGGAAGTGCCTCTCAACATCTTGCCTCGAGACAATAAATGCATATAGGTGTTGAATGCTTGCAAGGGCATGTTTATGACTAGTGTTCGAGTCTTTTGGTGAACATGAAGCTTCAAATCTCGGGGTGTAAGACTGGGAGAATGAAGAATTTTGGGTATGGGAGCATACTTTGCACCTTCATTTTTGAGAGGGTGCCTGCTACCAGTTTGGGCATGGCAATGCCCCCTATCAACCCTCGTGAGCCAATGTTGGCCTGCTGGGGTGATATCTTCCTCCACCATGGTGGTGGCGAGAGTAACCTTTGTTACCAAGAGGATGACTTATGGGGTTGGTGGGAACGACATGTGCCAGCTCTTGAGAAGTTTTCGTATGCAGGCCTAGACTTCCACCATGATCCCGAGCTGATACTACCTCCAGGAGCAGCCTGGGAGGATATAGGTATGTTTATGTTTTTGAAAAATTATTCAATTTTTTTCAATTTTATGTATATGTGATTTTTATGATGAGTTTGAAGTACTGAAACAAAGTGTCAAATGCAGATGTTGGGATGGTACGCCCTGAGGGATACCCATATACTTTCGTAAGACCAATATAAGTGGGTGCAGTTGACGCCACACTGGGGACTATAGAGAGGAAGATGAGTCGGTTGACTCACGACATTCCCACATATCGCATTGACCGGATGCCAATTGATATGCAGGAGGACGTAGTTGGTGTGCCCCTAGCCTGTATTAGGTTACTGCGAAAAGTATCTAGGTTGGTCATATGCTACCGAGAGGCAATAGAGGCAGATGAGGCCCCACCTTCTCCATAGGAGAAGAATATTCTATGTATTTTTTTTTTAGGCCTTCGAGCCCAATTTTGTATCTCATGACATGACTCTGTGACAGACTTATAATCTAAACTCATACTATTTTTTGATATAGTATCGGATATATATACAGTATCGGTTATATTTACATGTGTGTTATTGTGTTTCATGCATGAATTACTTATGTATGTGAATGATGCAAATTCCAATCTAAAATGTAGTTTGCAAATGAATCAGCTAATGCATTCAAATTCCTTGAAATATGTTGATATGTGATATAATCAAACTGTCTCTCAAGAAGTTTAACGTGCATAAACTGACATAGCAAAGTAGGATCTCTAACCTGATAAACACCCAGTAAGTGAAAAACAACTAATTGTGAGTCGAGTCGTACCTCCAAATGTGAAATGCCATAAAACATAGCATCTTGGAGTAGCTCTATGACTGCACTGTATTCAGCCACATTGTTCATTGTCAGACCTAAACAAGCCCCTTCCGAAGAGACCAGTTGACTAGTTGGTGAGTAAATAACCCAAGCAGCTGTAGCCAACTTTCAGGTGTGGCGACTAGCGCCATCAGCAAATCCTATAAAGTGTTCAGTCGACATCTGAAACACAAAGCAATAAATGCATAAGACGTGACTACAACTGTAAACAAAGCTAACTATACAAATGTATAGCTAAAATGACATGAAAAAGCACACATGCCTAAGCATAGTACTTCTTCAAGTAGGGTCAATGCCTGAAATCTCTTGATGAGGCTGGGAAAAGATGTCACAGAAATCGTTAAAAAGATTGGTATACAAAATGATCTCATCAAGATAACATTCCATTCCAATAAAAATGTTTTTTGTGACCCCAGGTGCAGTGGAAATGTTGATTGGGGTGTTTCTGAATGAATGTGCCCTATTCCGTTAAGCAAAAATAGTTTGCAAAATGGAAAGGATAGGGGACCAATCCACATTCTCACTGGGTCTCAGATAGAGTTCACCTCTCTCTATCAAGTTTAGAGTGGGAAGTAAATAGGACCTGGGATCTAAATGTTCTTGAAGATGATCCAGACCTGTCATAGCTTCCAAAACGGCTTCATCAGAAGGAAAAATTGTCTCTAAACTATCAGGAGAGAGGATACATTCTGTTGACCATGCGTAAGCATAGTCCATATCTGACTCAGTAGAGACAAACGGAGTCATGATATGTTATGTTATGAGTTGTTGTGAATCCACATGAGTTATCTCTGCAACAGATACAGGCACAGCTGGTTCTGATTCAGGTGGGAGAACCCAGGGATCAATCGTTGAACTAACCGTGGAAATCTCGGACAAAGAACATTCTTCAGAACCAATGAAATGAACATTAGAAGGTAGGTCAAAAGTTCCTATTAATGACCCATAAATACCTGCTCCCAAACTCTCAGTGACTGGCCTAGACTGATCAACCAACATGATAGTAGAATCCAATGAAGTCTGGTTGGTTTTCCAGGTAAACGAAAGTTGATCGACTGTGACGATCTTGCCTTCATGAGGGAACATTATGACCTGGAAAACAACTGATGGCATTACCTGCATGGAGTATGTCCAGCTCCTACCCAATAGCAACTTGTAATCGAGTGGAACATCCAGAACTTCAACCTTTACCGATACTAGTTTTTCTACGAGTTCCACATTAAATGACGGTAAGACTCCATGTGGACGGAAATATCTCCCATCAAAGGTGGTAAGTATCGTATTAGAGGGGTCTAACGCAGGTTATCCTAAAGCTTTCCAACAAGAAATATACATTACGCACGTAGATGTGCCCTCATCAACAATAGCTCATCGAATGGTCATAGGACCATGAATGACCTCTATCTGCAGAGCGACATGATATGGCAACCAGTACTTGATATCTTTCATATCAAAACACGCAGACATGGCGGATGAAGCAACACTTATGATCGCTGCGAGGAGTGCATTGCGTTGCAATGGGAAACTTTGCAGTACCTCCAAAGTAGACATGGCACAGGGGCTTCGAGATAAATCCTCCACAACATTATAGTTGGGGGTAGCCCGCATGTTGGGGCTGTGCACAGCCTGTTTGTAGACACCTTTTGTTATCTTCGGCAACGTCTCCACTGGTATGTGAAGAGAAGTAGAGGATTCAGGAGCATCCTTCTACTGCAAATCTGGCGTATAATTCTTTGCTCGAGTTTGCAATAGGGCATATGAATTAATCATGTTAACGAATGACTAATCAGATGAGGTGGCATGAGTAATGCCCCCACCACTATAGCTGCCAGAAGCTGAACTATGTCCGTGAGGAAAAGAGTATTTTAAGGTAGCTGGTTTCTTTTCATGGATCAGCTTCTGGGCTTCTTCCATTAGAGGGAATTGATGGGTAAGGTGGTCCTCTTGACATAGCTTGCAAGGGAACTTAGCCTTCCTTTTATCTTTTTTGCCCTCCTAGGCATTTTGTGTATTTTTGGGCTTTTGTTTCTTTCCCTCCCCTTTCTTGCCCTTTATTTTGGACTGCCGAGAGCACTTTTGGTTTGCCTACAGCTGTTGTACAGATTCTGTAGTAGAATGGGAGGATGCAACAGAAGTTGCTTCTGCAGCAGACTGTTTGATCGATAAGGCGTGAACCTACTTTGTTAAGGAATCAAACACTGCAAAGTCAACTGAACCCACAATGCCATCTGCATGTGGTCCAAGTTTAGGTTTATCTAAGTCTATATTAGACCTCGGCACATTAGGAATAATCTCGTATAACAGATCGGACTGAGCATAGACCAAGTCCAGCTACTGGGTTCTCAAAATGGCTTCCTCTTTGGAGGACACCCCTGAAGTGGAAAATTCCTTAGTGATATAAGGAAGAAGAGACTTAAGAAACCATTCTAGTAAGAATGTTGGGGGGATGTCGGATTTGATGAGCCTCTTTCTCCTTTGCCGCTCCTGAATATGATCAGATAGTTGAGTGGCTTTATTTTGTCAAAAGGTTGACAGAAGGTCTGTACCGGCATTGTACCGGACAGGAAGTTGAAAGTGGTTCAACAAAAAAATAGCAAAATACCAGAAGCTACCATAGGCAGCTGCTAGCAATTCGATATACCACTTGGCTGCGACACTTGTCAAGGTTCTTTGGAAGAGCTTTAACCTTATGGAATCATCATTCAATGAATTGGAGGAGCACCAGAGATGAAATGTCATAACATGGTCACCGTAGTCCTCACCAATCTTGCCTTCAAACTTTGGTATGTTCGAGGGCAACTTAGTGGGAACAGGTGGCCATGCAGAGTCATGACACACAAGGTCATTTGTAAGCATTGAAAGATATGGCAAGTTGAAAGTTACCAGAAAAGGTAAATGAGGGTGAGCCGATGACATCGGATAGACAGGAACCTAGTACTGTGAACCACCCATTTCCTGGTTCGAGTACTGGTTGTTGGGGTTTCCCCCAGCCATCTATTGTGAAACGAAAGGATTGAAATTACTCCAACCAAAAGAAAGTGGATTAAATCCCTATTGGTTTGTCCATTGTGGTTGTGTGTTAGCCCCTCCATACTGCTGGTTAAACATATTACCCCCTCCTCCAGCAAACAAAGAGAAGAGGACACTCCATGCGGGTATGTTCAATGGATTCACATTGTACCCTGCATAGGGGTTGAAACCAATTTTGGTTGTAGTGGATGGCGCAGTCATGGTACTCATGACAGGCATAGATGTGGAGGGACTTGATCCTACAGTGGAAGTGGAAGCAATAGCTTGAGTTATACCTTGTAATGATTGTATGGCAGAAGACTGAGTGAAAATCACTGCGGCTATCCCTGACAAAGGGACATTGTTGGGTCCAAAAGTAGGTGTGAAGGATGAGGCAGATGTCAAAGATAATGAGCTCAACATTCCCAAAGTGCCAACGTTGAAACGAAAGGACAGGGTTGAGGCTGAAGCATTCTGCGATGAACTCGACTGAGCAATGTTTGAGAAAGAAGGATTAAGAATCATTGCATCCATATAAATTGTGGGAGTTTGTGGAACTCCATGCTCGTCTCCTGGGTTAGTCATAGAATAACCCGGTGTAAACAGATAAGCACTATGCTTGGGTTGTTGGAAACCTATAGGTACCAGAAGCGGATTGTTAGGTCCATTAAGAGGAGGGTTGAAAGGAGTACTAAACTCTCTAGAAGTTAGATCCTCAACCTCGACAGTATCAAAGACTTGTCGATCCGGGGTTCTGGGTTTTGGTTCACCAAGAACCTCTGTTTCTCCCATCAGTTCAAAAGAACCATGGGAATCAGTTCTCCTATGTCGGGGTGGTGGTGGAGGCTCCATTATGAGTGGGGGAAGGTTTTGCAACCTCCGAGACCGATGAAGATGTGAGTCCTCCACAACTATAACAAAATAAAACTAAGTAAAAACCTAGTGGTCACTACAACTAAGGGGCAAACATCATACCACTAAAAAATTCCTAAGTAGTCAAACCAGGCAAACAGTGGAAAATACTCTCGGAAGCAAGTCTGGGATGATTAGGGCCCAGAACAAACTAACAAAGTATCGATGGTCAATTTTGTGGCATCCTCCGAAGGTCCACTAGGTGCAAGCGCTTGAATCACCAAACGGCTTTCTCGGGATTACTACCAGAGGGTTACCTTCCACGCCTGTCTGAGGTGAAGTGGGAATAATCGCCCAATCTACCTGTGTAGAATCCTAGAGCTCTGATACTAAGGCCACCATCAATACAAAATAACCTAGGGGGATAGTCGTCAGCCTAGTCGAAACGTGTGGGTAGGGTAGCAAAGCCTGAAGTCCGAAAGGACCCCCGTACGCGAGTCAACTCTGGTTTATGGTTGAGCAGAAAGTGAGGGTATATATTCAACAATTCCAATCTCCCACGGCCTCGTGCTTAGCTCTGGTTTAAGTAGAGTTTCCCAGGACTATTCGATATAGATGGATTTACCTAAATGAAAGTCGTACTACGATTGTTGAGTAATGAAGCTAGTTTCGGATCGTTTAAGGTGAGTTAAGTCCGAAACTCTATCATAAGCTAGTTGGTCTCGTGTATTCCTAAAAAGAAATATGTTGCTAGTAAATTTTATTAATAGTTTATTTTTAACGGCTAGTTGTTAATCAAGGGTTGTAGTACGGTGTGTGGAATGGTTTGTTATGAAAGTACAGTACTTGTAAAAAGATGCTTTCAAATTCACAAATCTTCTCTTTTCGTTTATGATTCTTTCAAAACTGAAAACTTAATCAATCCTAAATCAAAATCTTTTTGTATTTTCTTTTAATATTTTGAAGCAAACTATGTTACTTCAAAATAATGATAGACCTTACTACTAAGCTACTTAAAACAATTTTTTGTTTTTTCTGATAATTGTAAAAGAAAAACAACTTGAAAAGTGCAAGTAAGACCTAAATGTAAAGTGTGAGTAAGACTAACACCTAAATGGTTCAAAACAAAGAAATTGAACAATTTGAGGAAGACTTGACTTACCAAGTTTTTGCAAAAGAAAAACTTGAGACTTGGAAACAAAGAGTAAAAGAGACAAGGAAAAGAAATCCTCGTAACGGAAAGGCAGGACTAACGGGCTGCTCCTAAGCATTGAAACCCTAAGAAAACACTAAGCCAAGTAAAAGAGTAAGAAAGTGAACCAAAAAGTGACCTTACCAAACACACAAACTCGAAAGAAAACTAACTAGGAGGCTTTGACTAACTTGGACCAAACTGAAAAAGAATTAGGAAGCATCTAGACAAAGCAACCTTTCAGAAGCAACCCTAAGGACTCAAACTTGAAAGTTGAACCCTAATGGAAAGGATAAGACAAAGAGAAAGTGTGCTAACATTGCCACAAACAACGAATGATAATAACCTACGTTTGTATGACTGCAACAAGCAACTAGGGCCAGAGTGTGCAGCTATATCCAAAAAGAAAAGTGCATGAGCTTCAAAAAGGGCTAGAAAGTAGTGAAGACACTTAACAAGGACTCAACTAAGCAAAAACAAACTAAAAGACATCGGAGAGACAAGCAAGACTCAACAGATACATGGAAGGTCTCAGGGGTTAGTGGAGGAAGCAAAGCAACATGCTAGAAAAGAAACAAAAAGCTTGGAAATCAAACCCTAACAGCAAAACTGGACACTACAGGAAAATACACTACTATGCAATCTAGAAACCAGCGTACATTAGGAGTGGTACGCTACTGTGCAGTGCAAGGAGGGGCATTCATTAGTCAACAAACGCTACTGTAAGTAGGGAAGACTAGCATACATGCCTCAGAAGGGCACAAACATGATTTGCAAACAACCAACTGAGAGGAATCAAGCAAAGGAATATGTAACGCAGACCTACAAGGCCTCTCAGACAATAAAAAAGACTGAAAAATGGGCTAGAAGAACACCTAACTAGGTCTCCTAGAGCAGTGAAACACACGGTTACTCCCCAGCGGAGTCGCTAGTCTGTTGTTCAGGATTTCTACCTTATAGCAAGGACCAGACACTACCAACTTAGGGGGGATTGACAGGTAAACACATTGATTATATTGCATATAGTTCCTACAAAAGAAAGAGATCGAGATTGAGAGAAATACCTCTTATCGACGGCTGGTCCTAGCTTTTGCTTGGTTTCTCGCTTGATCTCCCATTTGATCCTCTGCTTGACGAACCTACAACACAAAAGATACCTTCCTCAAGGTATTTTGGATATAATAAATATGATGAAAGCATATACAACTAAAACATCAAATATAACAAGATATTAATCCAAATGAATATACAATCTAGTAGACATTCGATTTGGGATAGGAAGGGTGTTTCGACCTTTTTATTGTCAAAGAAACATGAATCATTACAATATACCTAACATGTAGAGATGTTTCTGCAACCGGATTCTAGGCTCTTGCTCTTCACACCAACTTGGGAATTCCTCCATTGTAATAGTACTCAAAACATTCTCTCTTCTTTCTATCTCTAACTGAGACTCTCTCTAGATAGCTTTCAAGCTAACCTCTTTCATGGATCCTCCTTGTATTTATGGGACAAGGTAGGTAGTTGGATTCAAGAGGTAGTTGAATTGGGAGGTTGGGGAAGTTGCAAAACGAACTTCAACTAATCCCAATTCGTCGAATTAATATATTTTTTATTTCATCTTAATATGTACGCGGGTTTCATACAACAAGAGTAGTGTACATGAGGCAACTTCTGTGCTTTACAACATATGTTTACAACGTTTTGGGAGATGTACGCCGGTTGTCCTTGACCAAAGTAGGGTATTTTTCAAGCTGTATGCTGGTCTACTGTAAAGAGAGGGGCGTACTTGTCAAAATATCATGGAAATCAAGGAGTTTGTCATTTGAAGAGAGTGAATCCAATCCATGCATCATCCAGATCAATCTAGGTCTTCAATCCAAGTTGTCATTTTGTGTGATCAACAACATAATGTGATCACGGACGGAGAAGTGCAGATTTGACCTATAACAATGGGGAAGCGGGAGGTGGGAGGAGGAGGGGGAAGGGAGGGGAGGGGAGGGAGTTAGTTTTTATTTTTTATTTTTAATATTTTTTAATATTTTTTTCAAAGTGTTTTATTAAATAGTTAGGGAGGTAGTTTTTAAATGTTTTTTTTTTTTTAATTAGATAGTTTAGGAGGGGTGTTATGGGGTAGGTTTTATTTTTTATTTTTATTTTTTTTATATAGTTTAGGGGGGTTAGGGGATAGGTTTTATTTTTATTTTTTTAAATTTAATATAAACTTTTTATATAGTTTAGGGGGGTAACGGGGTAGGTTTTAATTTTTGTTTTTTAATTTTTTATTATATTTATTTTTAGATAGTTTAGTGGGGTTGGGAAATGGTGGTAAGGGCAGAGTTTACTTTGTTTTGAATGTTTTTATTGTTTCCTAAGTTAGGGGGTAATTTATATTTTATTTTTATGTGGGGGGGGGTTAAGGGGTAGGGGCTTTTAATTGTTTTCTATTTAGTTTTATCTATGACGGAAGGGGAGGAGGGACAAGGTAGGGTAGGGATAAAAATATTTTTAAAATTTTTTAAACATTTTTCAAATACAGTTTATAATGAATATTGATATTGATTTTTTTTGGATTATGAATGTTTGTTGATTGTATTTTAAAATTCAACCTTTTGGATATAGGAAGAATGACATCAAGAAAGATATATGTAAACGTTTATGTATCAAGAGCAGCGATGATTGCACCGAAAAAAAAATTGAGGCATCTGAGAATGTTGAGCCTTAAGACAAAGTTTTGAACTTTGAGGATTTAAAAGTCAAGAATGCTAGAGAATGGAAATATGCAGCAGAAGAAGACAGAACATCGTATTATTGGCATCTAGAGGAAAAATATCAAGGAGAACCAGAAAGTATTCACTTATATTCTTCTGCATTTCCATATATTCAATCAGCTTACCATCCATTGGGACTGTTGAGAGATATATGTGTGATGCTAGGTACATAAATTGTTTATGCACAAGTGAAACAAGCCATGATCTTTTCCAAAATCTGATATTGTTTAAAGATTTCAAAATATAATGTTCAAGAAAATTTCATAGAATTTTGTTAAGGGGCCATGCATGAGATTGAGAGTGGGAGAGTAAGTTTGAATATTGATATTATTCTTAAATTGGTTTTGTTATAACTTGGATATCACAATGTAATAAATTTAATAGGATAATGTTTTTATTTTGCAGGATTTTTCCATGTCGATTTCAAAAATATTGAATGGAATTTATTATACAGAGGACAATCCTATGGATGTCGTTAATGTTGCTGTTCAAAAGAGACAAGAAAGAAGGAAGAAGAAGCAAGTGTCAAATGTTCAAATTGAAGAAGTACAAGCACATAGAGGAAAGGGCATCCAACAATCAAATCAGGTACCTAGAAGGGTTACATTTAAATATTCATCTCTCCCAACTAAACATGTTGAAATTGTTGCAAATGAGGTTGTTACTCATGCTGGTAAGAGTAACAAACAATCTTGTCAAAGAAATATGGTTGAGGGTGCTTCAATTCTTGTTGAAGGCATTGTTGAGATAGAAGGAACCCCTTAAAAAAAAAAAAAAAGAGGAGATTTGTTGTTACTGAAGCCAATGTTATTCCTGAATCTGAGAGTGAAAATTCTAGGTGCAGTAGGGAAATCATTACTCCATGTGTTGATCTAGAGAATGACATTGTCAAGTCAACACAAAATGCCATTCGAGATAGATTGCAGAGGGATGAATTGATTAACAATGGGCATACATTTGAGCTGAATGTGAATCAAATTTACAAACCCACACAAGGGAAAGATGAATTTAGAATTAGAAAACTACATCACTTGGATATTCACAACTTGAAAGCATTGATGAGGCACAATCCCTATGCACATGTGGTTGACTACCTAGTCCTTGTTGACCCGAAAGATGTCCCTACTAGAGATGAATTTGATCGAACAAGATGTTTTAATTGCAAACATTATGTCCTTGGGGGGAATCATTCTGCAGAGGCAAGAAGAGAGTTGATGCAAGAATATCCCAATAACCCTACTTTTGAAACAGTTAAATGCATCATTTATGCTGGTTTAACAGATGTAGAATCAAATTTGTTGGCATGGGATCATAATACAGATAGTGAATATAGGTTGACTATGACATTTATTCAAAGGGTGAGATTTATCCACAGTGAATTTGTGCAAATATGTGGTGAGAAAAAATCTAGAGTTGATTCAAGTTTTCAGAAACAATGTTGTCTAGAAATAGGTATCCCTATTAAAGAGGATAATGTGAAACAAAAAAATGTCAAAGAAAGTGATGCATTCAGAGCTGTAGATGACTATTTCTAGTTGGAATTCAGAGTTGGGAAAACATGGGATTTGATTGATGACATATTATCTCATGGTATAATATTGGCATAAAAAAACAGAAAGTGAAAAAAAGTAAAGTTGTTCCATGGAGTGGTGGTAAGGTAGGTCTTGACGTCAAGAATCTGCCAGAGGACATGAATATTACACCTTGGAGAACAATTCAAGGTGTGAAGGATGAAACATTAATAGCTACAATACTATCATGGAGAGATTCAGGTGAATTATCCCTGGAGGAAATGTGAAATGAATTTGACAAGTAAGTTGATTTTTTTTTATGGTACAATGTTTTCTTCTTGAGTTTAACATTTTTGTTATGTTCTAAGTATTATGTTATATTATTATATATGATTATAAACATTATTTATTGTTTCATTGTACATTCACAATATTTACATGAAAATACAAGAGGAGATGGTTATAATGTTGAATGAGAAGAGATGGGATGATGCCAGCTGCAAGTATCCAGACTCAAGCTCAACAGAAACCTTAAAATAATTTTTTGTTGCATTCAAGAAGGTATGTTGATCTTTGATACATCCTATTTTATCTATTTTCTAGTTCAATTCATTTCTATTTCATTAATTATAGAGATCATTTTCATTTGTAGATGCCAAAGAGGGGTACAGATGGAGTACGAGAGTCCTTCAAAATTCATATCCAAAGAGCCAAAATAGAACAACAAAGGAGACAACGTCTTGCAAATGTTGAACTTGATGATACACTTGATCATTATATTTGGAATGGGCTTGAGACTGTGCAATATAAAGTCATTTTAGGGGACTGTGCAAACATTGCAAATATTGCTCCTAGAAAGGAGTACGCACTAGTTATTGCAGATATCCCTCATGGATACAATATCCGAAACACTACTTATGATTGTGAGCCTTATACTTACCAATCATTCAATAAAGTGGTTTCGGGATTTGTAGATGTCACAACATCACCACTATGGAGATTTGATGTTTTCCATTCAAACACACAATTAGGGGGGTTTTTGACATCCTTCAAGGGTAAAGGAAAAACAAGGAAGCAACTTTATTGGTAAGATATTTGCACTATATTATCAAGTTTTTGAATTTATAAATCAATTATATTTATTGATAAGTTAATGAATTTTTGTTTATTTTTGTTACAGGCAAAATCCAAATATTCGTAGCTCCAACAGTGATCCATTTCTGAATGATATTGAAAACATACATCTTGCAAGTTGGACAAAAGATGAGACTTATGACTCTCTTTTAATCAACGAAAAGAGTGAAGGAAAATATAGTCAGGTGTTAAGTTATAATGTGGTGGTTAAAAATATAACATATGAAGATATGTACTGCCCCTAGACTACTGTAGACATTGAGGGCACCAGCTGAGTGACCCGACTGTTTCAAACATTAATAAAATAACCCTATGATTATTTTGACTATATTTATAATTACATTTGATTGATATACGTGCATTTGGGTAGTTATTGTGAATGGACGATTTCATGTTGTTTAACGATTAACTTCAATATGAAAACTGTACATATGAATGATTCTTAACGACTAGTTGTGCAATTGATTATGTGATTAGACAAATGAGTAACGATTGAGTAAACTATAGATGCTTAATGAAGCAATAGATTTGTAAATCAAATTGTGATTATTGAGGACAGTGCTACTAATTTACGTTTGTGAGAAATTTGTGTAGCGACAGGTGAAACGGTTCATCGACGGACACACCGAGGAATATGAAGGGTTGTAGAAAATGGGTAAATCACACATAGGGAGAGCGACAATGATGTCAACTTCCGACAGAATACCATGCTTGAGCAGATAAGCACTGATCCGCTTGCTCAAGAGGAAAGTGTGAGGGTGTACGAGGTGCGCCACGACAGAGCTGGTCAAGTACGAGTTGGGGGGAGCATAGTGAGAACGGACTCACTCCTCGGTGCCATTAGTCCCTAATAGTGTGTAGACGGAGGATGGAAGGTAACGGCTCCTGAAATCCCTACATGAAGTTCCCGCAAGTCAAAACGAAAGGATGACGACAAAAGGGCCTTATGGTGCAGTACCCTGTCGAGAACGGAAAGAGTGGATGTAAGGACCCAACGATGTGGTACCTTGCCGAAGAATGGAAACTACGAATGACTGGACCCGACGGTGTGGTGCCATGTTGGGGAAATGCAATTAAGGAATGGGGAAGCCCGACGGCGCAGCACCGGGGTCCTAGTGAAAATGATTGTTAAACTTAACTGCATAAAAACATATAAGTTTGCACCTAGAACATTACTTAGAAATGCATTTGAGTACTTTAGGCATTTGCACATAAATGATTACTTTGGCATTTAAATAATATTAAGTGTTATTTAGGCATTTTCACATAAAAGAATATTTTGAGCATTTAAAATAATATAAATCCTTATTTTAGGAGCAAAGTAGAATCCTAAGCATGGACACCTAGTCAACTCCACTTACACCTCAAAATTAGGAGTTAAGTAAAATATCTAGGGGACAAACATGAGAAATCTTAGGAATGTTGGTGCAATTCCTAGAAAAACTGACACATAGATGGGTGAGTATTATTAAATTGGAAATTTAATAAAATATGTATTTATGCATGAAGCGACATGTGTCGCATGGAATGTTCCTTTAAAAGGAAGGTTTTGGGAATGGGTAAAGGACCCAGACCCTCGATGACTATCGTAATTTTGAGTTACCTCACGACTTGCTGCTATTGAGGGTTGGGCTGGAAACTTTGGTTGAGGGGGATCCCAAGCTGAGTTTCCCAAGTGAGTGTGTGAGCTCTACGACCTGAAGCTCGGGGGAGGCCATGCGACTGAAAGCATGAGCCTATGGTTGGGTGGCGAAGCTAATGGTTGTTTCGCCAATGGTTAAACAAGCTTCTGCTGGAGGGGCACAACAAGCGAAGCGGACGTCGAGGGCAAGCATGATCGGACTGATGACGACTACTCCTCCAACAACAGATTCAGGTATTATGTTTTTGTTAGTTCTCGAATTTGATAAGTTTTCTTAATAATTTTGGATCATAATGGTTGTATTGTGTTTTAAGTTTCTAATAATTTTTAAGTAAGTCCAAAAGGGGGGTCCGTATATTTGGTATGAGAGCCAGGTTGAGCCCTGAGGGCACCGGACTCATATTATTCAGGGGTTGTCGGCATCTTCGTCAATTTGGATCGGACCGGACTGCCGAATCAACTGCAACCATGACTCGAATCAGGTTCAATAAATTGTTTTATTTATTTTCTCTTGTATGTGAGATTGATGTTTTTGTTTTACTTTAAAAAAGAAAAAAGAAAAAAAGGGGTGAATCGATCTACTTTTCTGAGATTTTTATAAACTTTGTGTATTTCTTAATGTCCATTTATAATTCTGTCTATAATACTTTCTGGGTCTGATCTCAATCCCAGGTCATTAAGTTAAGTCAGATCTCTGTTGAAAGTATAGTTTTGATCTTGCTATTCGAACCTTGGATCGCTGTCATCTATCTCTCTACCATTTCGAATTGCGTTTGATCTCTGCTATTTGATACGTTTTTTTTTTTAGATTTCTTTAGGTGAGAAAAGGCGCATTGTTTCCTGAGTTTTACTACTTAGAAGATATCGGTTGCTAATACGTATAGTAATCTAAAGCTTACATCAGATCATGTGGGGAAAACAAGTTTGCATCCTGGATTTCTATGAATATCCTCATCTCTGGTTCGAATGGTTGTGCAATCTGGAGTGTTTTTTTTTTTAAATAGCATTTACCTCTGCTGTAGTGGCATTCTGGTTTTCTTATTTTAAAATCGTATTTTACCTCCGCTATGATCGATGGAATTGATCTTTACTGTTGGATTTGCATATTGCTGTCATCTTTTATCCCTGACTCAATGCCATAGTTAATCTTTGGATCAGGCAGCGTAGACAATTTCTGAGATTTAAATCACTATGGTCTTTTCTGGTTTAACCTCTGTGTTCAAGATGAAGTTATCGTGAAAGGGTTTATACTTTTTTTTCTTTTATATTAACTCTCTGTGAAGTAGGGATAGTGACCAGTATTGTTTTAACCACTGCAAAACAGAGTTAATTTTTAAAGGGTTGTACCTTCTATTTTCTATTTAATTCTCTGAGAAGTAGGGATAGCTATCAGCATTAATTGCAAAGTTAACTTGTAGAGTATCACTATTTAGTTTGAATTTATGCATTGTAGCTCAAAAACAAAACGAATCTAAGTGATCTCAATGTGCAGATGATCCTTGTTTTCATTCTCTGCGTGGAGGTGTTAAACGCCTCATCTGAACTGAGGTGTATTGTTGGATCCAAGAATTTGACTTGCATATCATATGTATTGTCCCGTGTTGCCATAGGAATGCCCATATGATCTTTGGATGTTATTTATGAATGTGTAAATAATTTTGTTTTCTGTATATGTTACTTGTAGATTCCTACAATGAAATCGGATGATCCACTACGATCTATTGCTCTGCTTATACCAACCGATGCCTTCCTATTTTGATAATTGCTTATAGATCACAACAATCGGATCACTGTCTTAGTGCTATGCAGCGATGGTTCTTTTGCTTTAAATCTCTTTATAATTTGTTGTTTGATTGAGTATGAACCCTTCTCTTCCATCGAGATTCCACCGAGAGATCTCCATACTCTATATGCTGCAACGTTTGGGCTAGCCTCTGTCCTCTTGGGTGTTGCTGTTCATAGGTTATACTGAACGCTGTTTTCATAGATTTTTTATGTATTTCTGATGTTGCCCTCGATTTGGAAGGAATGGTAGTATTATATATATATTGGTAAACCGAGAAACCTCTGTCCATCGTGGGTGATGAGGATCACTGTCTTTGATTATTACTTTGGATTTAGTCGGATCGTTGTATTATATATATACTGGTCATTTTCTATAGAGTTACAGTGCCCAGTTTTGTATTGTCTGTATGCTGGATTCCAAATCTTGATTTCAGCCTGTTAGATTTGTTCCCATTGCCAAAACAGAATCCTTGTAGAGTTATTGAATACGTAGCTAAGCTGTGTATGTTTTATTGTTCATTAATTATTTCTAATTCATCTTCTTTTGTATTTGGTGAATATAAATTTAAACCTGCAATCCCACCTCTGGAATATGATTTGAACTTATTGATAGATCTTGAGTTTTTAAGGCTCTGTCATGTAAACTCTGTAACCAACTATAGAGAACCCCATTCGTCTCTAAGAACTCGGTACATTGAGATAATCATGAGAGAGTGGTCGGATTGATCAGCGTCCTCTCCTTCCGTCCGTGCAGATGCCAGCACCAATGCGTGTAAAACGTTTGAGTTTTAATTGCTTGGTGGCGATGCATGGCGTGTTAGGTATTTAATGAATTGAAGTTGTCTTTATTTACGCCACTTCTCGTTTCCCAACCCAATCCTTGAGGTTTTCCGTGTTAAAGTCGCAGCTGGAAAAAGCCCATCAACCGATCCATCTAATATCTCTCTGAGTCGGTTATTATCTTGTCTCCAATCTCATGATCTTTTGTTACTACTTATGTGCTTGCTGGATTTAATTTAATGGACATTGGATGCATAAGGCATGCGTTGAACTCCATACCATTTCTTGACATAATAAAAGACTATCACTCTTAAAATCCACTCCTAAAAGAGATTACTTTTACAGAATTACTAAAAATAGAAGATTGCATCATGCAAGACCGCCATTGTATTGGTCAATGAGTAAGATTGGATAAGATTGTGTTATAAAATTGCATCATTACATTATAATCTCGCCTCATAAAGGGCATACATAATATTGCGTTTCATAAGATTGTATTGTAGAATTGTATCGCAAGATCACAGGTTCATGTATAGATACGGCCGACATACCGCGTGGAGAATGACTTCAATATTTTATTGAGTGAAAGTTATATTTATATTATCTTTAATAAAACATGAGTATAATATCGATGGGATAGCTACCTTCAGAGTTGCGTTAAGTAGTGATAAACACATGTTAAAATTACCATTGAGACGGTTAACGGGATTTCACTCCATTCAAATCTCATAAAGTTCTGTCATTATCCAAGGTAACTGAACTGCGTAATCGTCATTAACTGATGAATTAAAATGTATACATGTGAATCAGCTTGGAAATCTTATATATGCATGAATATATATATTATATAAATATACTTTAAGAAAGTTTAAATTATTTTTGTATACATGTGAAGAAAGGAATTCTATATATGCACGAATATATATATCATATGAATATACTTTTAGAAAGTTTAAATACATACGGACAGAATATCGACGTTTCGATATTTTATTTGAAATGAAGAATGTTGTAGTATATGAGGTAAGAAGGAATATCACAATAAGATATGTAATATGTAATTAAGTAGAATCAAAGGTATAAGTATCTAGTAGTTTATATATTCATGCATTAGGAGAAAAATACATGTTAGAGTTTTAGTTTATTTATTTATTTATATATAGAGTTTCGACTAATTCTTGAAATTTAGTTATGGTCTATTTATATTGAAGTGAAATAATTAAAGAATAAATTGAAACGAATTTCTAAGTTCAATTCCTTATATGGAAATTGTAGTTATTTTTATTATATCTAAAGTGATATATTTAATAGAATAAATTGAATTGAATTCTAGGAAGTGGAAAACAAAAAGGGTATTAAATATTTCTAGTTGGGATGGAATATTAAAGTTTAATATGTAAGTAAACATTGTTAAAGTAGCTAATTCTTTTAGAATATATATAAAATAAAAATGTTACATGTGACCATAGAAATTGATGAAATTATTTAGATGTTGAGGAAAATGTATTTATATATAATGGAACTATTATAAAATTGCATTTAAATACTTGAAGGAAATAAGTATATTTGATAATACATTTACTTTAAGATAGTGAAGGAAAAGTATTTATATGTAATAGAATCATTATAGAGCTATATTCAAATACTTTAAAAGAATTATCTATATGAATGATGGAACTTTAGATGTATTAATACATCTATGGCATTTGAAAAGAAGTTTTTATGTATGATTTTGAAATCATGAACTGTTATGATTTTAAAACAATTACAATTTTAGGTTGAAGAAGAGAGCATATATATATATATATATCCTAAAAGGCTTACTATATCTTGCGATGAGGTCTTAATATCAAAAGGATGGAAGAACATAGTCTAACTTGATGAGTAAGATTGAGGAATATGACACCGCACAAGAATGATTCGTAGAAAACAAACCAATGAGGAATTCAATTTGGAAATTGAGAATAAGGAAATTGAAGAAAGTTTTAATGGGAATTAGAAGCATTGGAAAGCTTTTTGAATTAATTAAAAAGGAATATCTTAATCATGTATAGGAGGAAATTGAAGTAGGTGATGTATAATGGCTTGGTAATGATGAAGTGTAACTTGGAAGACCTACCCAGGGGCCCTACAAACTGAACTCAAATGAAGCTAACCTTAGGTCATGGTAAAACATTGATGAAAAGGAAAACTAACTCTCGATATGGAAACTCGATGAGGTTAAGAAAACACAATTAGTACGATTTGAGGAGATTATCGAGGTAGTCCTATGACAAAAGAAATGATGAAATGAAGTAAAGATATGATAAGCTCAATAATCTGGACATGATATTACTGAAGAAAAGGACTGAGAGTTAACTTTTAAATGTTCGTCTAAGTCACTAAGTTTTGAGGCCTCAAATCCTATCAATTTGAGAACCAACATTTAGGGGTTTTTGGAAGTAACCTTATGGAAATTGGTTTTGAAATATTTGAGGATCTCTCTCTCTTGATTTGTTAAAAACGTGACCATGTCTTACCCATCTTCGATTAACGGAATATGTTATGATGTTTACCTTCTCGTCTTGGAGGGAAGGATGACCAAATATATTTGGAGTCTTGCTTGATGGTGATTTGCTAACTAATGGGTGGCTATTGATGTTGTATAGCTTGTAATTAATTTTGGATATCATAGACCTTCGCAGATCTAGGTTGGTATTGACAATTATGAAGGCATTATTGGATTTACAATACGCATGTTACGATTGAGCTCATGATGATGTATTGGAACCATGTTGGTTGAAAAAGAAAACTTACGATTAAAACCACTAGTGCTTAGAGCCTTGATCGTTGGAGAAAAATAGAAGAGAATGACAAGAAGATCAGAATAGGAAATTAGAAAGTTAAGCCTAGTGATGGAAGTATGAGAATAAATTTAACTTCGAGACGAAATTCTATACAAGAGGGGCTGCATGTAATGCCCCTAGAATGACTATGGACCTTAAGGGCACTGTCGAGTGACCCGACTGAACAACTTCGATATAGTGGGCTTATGAGCCTTGTTATGTCTTAAATGATTGAGGAAAACCTGAAGATGTGAATGATGACAATGATTGATAAATGAATTAAGGAATTAAATTATATGTGTGGAGTGGGATAATTGATTGATTAGTTCTTGCTTAATGATTAGCCTTGATTGATCAAGTCAAAGTGCAGTAGGACAGTTACAGTCCTAGCTCTGCGACTTGGGAGGATGCAACTGAGATGTGTCATAACTTTCCATTTTTATTCTGAACTTTGGGACGAAGTTTTAAATAAGTAGGGGTGTATGTAGTGCCCCTAGACTACTGTAGACATGTAGGGAACCTGCTGAGTGACTCGACTGTTTGAAACATTAATAAAATAACCCTATGATTATTTTGAGTATATTTATGATTATGATTGACTGATATACATGCATTTGGGTAGTTATTGTGAATGGACGATTTCATGTTGTTTAACGATTAACTTCGATATGAAAACTGTACATATGAATGATTCTTAACGACTAGTTGTGCAATTGATTATGTGATTAGATGAATGAGTAACGATTGAGTAAACTATAGATGCTTAATGAAGCAACAGATTTATAAATCAAATTGTAATTATTGAGGACAGTGCTACTAATTTACGTTTGTGAAAAATGTGTGTAGTGACAGGTGAAACGATTCACCGACAGACACACCGAGGAATATGAAGGGTTGCAGAGTATGGGTAAATCACACACAGGGAGAGTGACGATGATGTCGACTTCCAATGGAATACCACGCTTGAGCAGATAAGCACTGATCCGCTTGCTCAAGAGGAAAGCATGAGGGCATACGAGGTGGGCCACGACGGAGCTGGTCAAGTACGAGTTGGGGGGCATGTAGTGAGAACGGACTCACTCCTCAGTGCCATTAGTCCCTAATAGTGTGTAGACGGAGGATGGAAGGTAACGGCTCCTGAAATCCCTACATGAAGTTCTCGCAAGTCAAAACGAAAGGATGATGGCAGAAGGGCCCGACGGTGCGGTACCCTGTCGAGAACAGAAAGAGTGGATGCAAGGACCCAACGATGTGGTACCTTGCCGAAGAATTGAAACTAGGAATGACTTGACCCAACGGAGTGGTGCCATGTTGGGGAAATGAAATTAAGGAATGGGGAATCCCAACGGCACGACACCGGGGTCCTAGTGAAAATGATTGTTAAACTTAACTGCATAAAAACATATAAGTTTGCACCTAGAACATTACTTAGAAATGCACTTGAGTACTTTAGAAATTTGCACATAACTGATTACTTTGGCATTTAAATAATATTAAATGTTATTTAGGCATTTGCACATAAAAGATTATTTTGAGCATTTAAAATAATATAAATCCTTATTTTAGGAGCAAAGTAGAATCCTAAGCATGGACACCTAGTCAACTCCACTTACACCTCAAAACTAGGAGTTAAGTAAAATATCTAGGGGACAAACATGAGCAATCTTAGGGATGTTGGTGCAACTCCTAGAAAAACTGACACATAGATGGGTGAGTATTATTAAATTGGAAATTTAATAAAATATTTATTTATGCATGAAGCGACATGTGCCGCATGGAGTGTTCCTTTAAAAGGAAGGTTTTGGGAATGGGTAAAGGACCAATACCCTGGATGACTATCGTAATTTTGAGTTACCTCATGACTTGCTGCTATTGAGGGTTTGGCTGGAAACTTTGGTTGGGGGGGATCCCAAGCTGAGTTTCCCAAGTGAGTGTGTGAGCTCTACAACCTGAAGCTCGAGGGAGGCCATGCGACTGAAAGCATGAGCCTATGGTTGGGTGGCGAAGCTAATGGTTGCTTCGCCAATGGTTAAACGAGCTTCTGCTGGAGGGGCACAACGAGCGAAGCAAACGTCAAGGGCAAGCGTGATCGGACTGACGACGACTACTCCTCCAACAATAGATTCAGGTATTGTGTTTTTTTTAGTTCTCAAATTTGATAAGTTTTATTAATAATTATGCATCATAATGGTTATATTGTGTTTTAAGTTTCTAATAATTTTTAAGTAAGTCCGTCCAAAAGGGGGGTCCCTACAAGATATTTGAAAGGAGTGACTGTAAACATCTATCAAAAGCCACAAGGGTTGATTAATTATCTCATAGATACATTTTCAAGAGAAGGAGATTGGGTCTTAAATTTGTTCTCAGGTTCAAATAAAATTTATGATATTACATATGAAAGCATATTTGAAGTTTTATTGTTTTTTTATTCTTCATTATTTTATTGCTTTAGAGTATGCTTCTTTATGCTATTTAACTTAACTTTCCTTTTGTTTTTGGTGATTAGGTACAACAATAGCATGCTCCTTAAAGAAAGTAAGAAATTGCATATCTATTGATAATTATCCACTGCAATGCAATTACATCAAGCAAAGAGTTAATGCTACTGAAGTTCTTCTAGATGAACTGCAAGAATTTGGTTTGAAGAAAGGAGAGTTTAGTGAAACACTTGTGGAAAATATGTCAAAAGAGCCTCAACCCCCATTAGGAGGGTTGTTTGGAAAGGAGCACTTTGAGAATATTGCAGACATAGAAGACCCAATGGAAGAGGACATTGTTGTCCCCAAAGAAAGCCAAGCTCCAGCAAATTCCAATTTCGATGAAGAATTTGGCCTACATGATATTGTTCATTAGTTTCATGTCTTAAAGAAAATGTTAAATTTGACATTTTTTTGATAAGATATATTAGTAATGTTTTGACTTTCAAACTTTATTTTAGAAATAAAATTTCTATATATAATGTTTTTAATATGTTTTTTAGAAATATATGGCATAGGTTTTCTTGAATTTATGTAAATCGCCACTTTTCCAAAAAAATATGAAATAGTATCATTTTTATACAAAATATCTCTAAAAATTCATTGAAAATTTTGCAAAATGTATATGTTTTTCATTATAAATTGCTTATAGATGTATGTTATTTTGTTAAATTTCTAAAAACACACTTGAAAATAGAAATTAAAAATATTTCACGTCAAAGATAATTCAAAGGCCCAAAAAAAATGCCTCAAAATGAAAATGTGTGATACTGATATCAACCCTTTTTGAAACAGAGCTAAAAATAGCTATTAAAATTAGGAGAGAGAAAAATGAGAACTATGTCGAGTTCTCGTTTCATAGCATAAGGGGTTGACTACTGACGATGACGATGATGCTTGCGATGATGATGATGTTCTTGATGATGATAATGATGACAATGATTATCATGATGATGATGATGATCAGGTCGGTGGTGTTGGTGATGATGATGTTTGTCATACACATTGTTGTCATTAGTGTCATCATCAGTGACATCGTCATTACAATTTTATTTTATTTTAAAATCAAAACTTTATTTTCAAATTTAATTGTATTCTTTATTTCAAGTTATAATTTATTTTTCACTATATATATATATATATATATATATATGTATATATACATTTACATACAAATATAAATAAATATAAAATAAATAAAAACAATACATATAAATATAAAAAAATATAAAACATTAGAAAAAAACATTTCAAAATATAACATTTACCTCCCTCCATCGTGTGAACATATTTCACTTGCCTCACCCACGAACCTAGCCTAGAGGACATAAATTTCAGCGAGGAGGTCACATAGGAGTTCTAGGAGGTCATAGAGGAGGTTGAGGAGGTCAACGATGTTGATGTATTTGTAACTTCGGAAGATATTCACTTGTATATTGTATGTATTACATTTGTACTTTATTGTATCCCCAACAGAGATGTATTATTCCTCCAATTGGAAGTGTCATCATTTGTATTTGCAAGTGTCGCAAGTTATATTGTAAGTGTCGTAACTTGTATTTGATGGGTTATTAGACCACCTTAGCGGGGTCGGCCCAGTATGAGCTAAAGGGTTATTAGAACACCCTAGTGGGGTCGACCCAATTTCAAGTGGTAGTGGGTTATTAGACTCTCCTATGGGAGGTCGGCACAGTTAGAGTAAAAGGCAAGTAAAGGTAAAGTATAAATAGAGAGGAGAACCTCTCTATTTATTCATTCACACACTCACTCACTTCGCCGTAGTGAGAGAGAGGAGGAGTGCGCACAAGTGGAGGAGGAGTAGCTGCTGAATACATCTATCTTTTGGGGATTCATCTTGGTGATCTTTGTATTGGTGCTTATTCTATCTTTGAGGAAGTTGCAGGGTTTTTCACCTTCTTGGTTTTCCCCGATGAAATGCTTTGTGTCTCTTGTCTCTTGTGTTTGATATGAAGTACATTTTGTTCTCTCAGTTAAGATCCTAGATCATATTGAATTGAATGATGAAAAAGTAACATGGTATCAGAGCTACCCTAAAAGAAGGCATTGTATGGAATTTACGACACTTGTTGCACTTGCGACAAATTGGAAGCTAGGGCTCGATATAGTCAAAACTAGTCATCATGAAACTTTCGCTATAAATATGTTTTGGTAAAGGTTCAGGATATGAATTCTTTACAGGCCGAATATCAGACATTGATGTACCCTCTGTAAAAAATTCAGCCTCAGATTCATTGTACTTTGTGAGATATAATCTGTACAAGTTAGGGTTTCTACCTCTTCCATAATGCAACCCTAAACAAGTGACCTAGGAACAAAGGTCATATATCGGGATAGGAAGAGCCAAATGGAATTATGTAAAAAGTTACAATTAGGGCACAGAATGTAGTTTCACAGGTCTGACTTTCAGAGCCCAAAGTTGAAACAGTGACACGTCGCACTCCGTACAGGTTCGCTATGTTGTTTCATCCCATAAACAGGTCATGTTGCAACACTTGGCATATCTCTCTCATGGAGAATCCATTGAAGCTCAGATCTATGGGGTTGGAAATATGACAGGTCAATATACCACAAGCTAAAGTTTCAGACCCTGAGGATCCAAAATTTCAGAGTTGCACCAGAAACAATATGGCATATATTTCTGTCAAAACGGAATTGGATTCTAAGCATTTCCATTTTTGGCTTGTCACTGCTGTAGGAAGTTAGGGATTTTGGAAGAAGTGGAATTTTGGAATTCTCTTAGAACATGATTTCTCTCCTTATCAAAATCAAAATTTGGAAACCAAGATTGAATTTTTTGGTTGGGTAGAACCTTAAGATCTTTCAAAACTTAGTTCGGGTTTTGGACCAGAAAAGCAGATTTTGACAGAAGTTGCAGATCCGAAATTCGTAGGTCATTTTTGAAGGGTCAATTTTTAAATTTTTCAAAATCTGAGCATACTAGCTTGCTCACCTCAGTCAAATGCATCTCCTTGTCTAGACAGAATTTTGAAATTCCAAGTTTGGATTTTTAGGGTTTCTCTGCCAAACCCTAGCCAGCTCTAGATCCAGCAAATCAAAGTGTATAGGATTGGGTCAATTTTAGAAGAGAATGAATTGGACACCTACATAAGTGAAGAAGTTCTAGTTCTAGAGGGATATGAGGCTAATCCCTTACATAAAAAGATTACAAGCAATCCCGACAGGTATGACTTGAGGAGATACAGGTGTGTTTTGAAATCTGTTCATGATTAAGTTTGTCTTCATTTTATTGAAGTTAGTACAATCTTGATTAATTTTAGACTTGTCTTATCACCCTTGTAAAAGTATGAATGCATGTGAATGATAGAAAACATTCATTGATTAGGGTTATGACACTTAATGATTGTACAAATGCACTGTGGTGTTGTATGGGGATGATGTTGTCCACTAACATGAAAGGTACATCAAGAAAGACAAATCAAGTTCTAGATCAAGAACATATGACCATGGTGACATGAAGACAAAGACTAGTCCATAGCCATTGATCACATAGAAGCTCTACTTACGAGGTATGCATAATTTGGTTCTACAATGCTTAACTTATGAGATATGCAGGTTACTAGCACAAACCATTGAAGAGAACACAGAAGACATTGTTTGGGTATGTTAGACATAACTCACAAACATGATAATCCAGGTATGTTTTTCCTATATCAAGTTAGAATCCTACCTTGTGTTAGGATCTCATATAAGTATACTTTTGTATGATTGATAATGATTATTCATGAAGTTATAGGTTTGAGCAATCATGGGTTTTTGAATATTATGCTTCTTACTTTGATTAATGATATAACAAACCAGAAGAGTCCTATGGTCAAATAAGAATATGCATGAGTAAAAAAAGTCCTCCCTGAAACCTTGAATACTAAAGCTTGTGGTAAATTACCTGTGTATGAAATGACCATGACCATACATGTTTAAGATTATTTAGAATCATAATATTTTGATACTAATGAATGTATGATTATGCATGAGATCATGAGGATGGCACAATGATGACACTAGTGCACACTTAAGCATGCATAGTGGTGCAAGATGGATATAAGTTCAAGGACAGATAATATGGGAAGCAAAGATCAAGAGGAAGCACACTCCAGTAGTTCCTGCAAGGAAGCAAATATTTAGAGGGAGTCCATCCAACAACCAAACAAAGATAAGTATTTGAATTGTCATTTCTTGTATATATGATTACTTAAATGATGTTGTTCAGTCATGTACATAATTATGTTCCTATATTTAGGATGCATATTATGCATATTAGAAAAGTTGCATTAATGAACAAGATACTACTAATATACAAGTAATGGGTAAGTGGCCTATGGTACTATACAACATTCCATTTCTACTTATCTAGAATGAAACCTCTTTGCTGACATGTTGGGAGTTGTGCACACTCTTAACAATGTTCTAGTAGATATGGAAGGCATCTAGAAAGTTACCATGTGAATACAGGGTAAGGATGAATGTTGTATTGAAGCATTGGCTAAGATAATTGCATGACTGTATGACATATATTCTTATGTGTAAGATTTTGTTCTGAAAACTATGAGAAGTTTCTAATCATGCAATTGAATTTGAATTGTAAGAAAGATCATGTACAATCAACTACAAAAGAAGGGCAGTGACATTTGTTCCAAAGAACAAGCGATGGAGTTCAAGAAAAACTACCTATTGAAGATATTGAAGAATCTGAAGTTCCCAGGATCAGGGATGTAGTAATAGAATGATGCCATGATCGAGGAGTACCAATCGATCATGAAGAATGATGTCTGGGATGTGGTCCCAAGACCAGAAGGGAATTTTGTTGTGACTTCCAAGTGGATCGACAAGATCAAGCATGTTGCAGATGGTAGCATAGAGAAATAGAAGGCAAGGTTTGTGGCACGTGGCTTCTCCCAGAAAGAAGGGATAGATTATGAAGAAACCTTTGCACCTATAGCAAGATACACTTCCATCAGAACAGCACTTGCTCTGGATGCAATGATGAAGTAGAAGATACACCAGATGGATGCGAAGACAACTTTCTTGAATGGTGTAGTTGAAGAGGAAGTGTATGTGGAGCAACCACTCGGTTTTGAGACACATGACAGCGAGTCACATGTGTGCAAATTGAAGAAGGCCTTGTACGGTCTAAAACAAGCACCCAGGACATGGTATGGCAAAATTGAAAGCTTCCTAAGTAGTTTGGGCTTTACCAAGAGTAAAGCGGATTCCAACCTTTACTACAAGGTTGAGGAAGGAAATCCAATGATACTACTACTATATGTAGATGACCTGTGTGTGATAGGTGAGGATGGATTGATTGCTGATAGGAAGAGGAAGCTTGCTGTCGAGTTCGAGATGAAGGACTTGGGTATGATGCATTACTTTCTATACATGGAGTTGTGGTAGAGTGCAGATGGAATGTTCCTTGGACAAGGGAAGTATTCAGTAGAGATCCTGAAGCGGTTTAGGATGATGGACTGCAAGGCTAGGGCCACACCTATGGCATCAAACTTGAAGCTATTGAGTGATGCTTCATCAGAGTCGGTTGATGCCACGATGTATCGTCGGATGATTGGGTCCTTGATGTACCTGACGACCACGAGACCATACATTTGCTTCTTTGTGAACAATTTGAGCCAGTTCTTGATGGATCCTAAACATGTTCACTTGATTTCTATAAAGCATACTCTGAGGTACCTGAAGAGTACAGTTGATTATGGGCTCAAGTATGATGTGAATCAAAAGTTTAACCTGGAGGGTTATGTTGATTCATATTGGGCAAGAAGTGCTGTAGATAGGAAGAGCACTTCAGGGTGTTGCTTCAGTATGGGATCAGGTGTGATCTCTTGGTTTAGCACGAAGTAATCCTGTGTAGCACTGAGTACAGCCGAAGCAGAGTATGTCGCAACTTGTTTGGCTAGTTGTAAGGCAGTATGGCTAAGGAAGCTACTGTTTGATTTGTTTGATCTCCAATTGGATGCTATTTGTATATTTTGTGACAACCAGAGTTGTGTGAAGTTGTCTAAGAACCCAGTGTTCCATGACAATTCGAAGCACATCGAGATCAAATATCACCATATCAAGGATATGATGTAGAGAGGAGCAGTGAAGCTCCTGTATGTTGCAAGAGATGAGCAGATAGCAAATGTGTTGACCAAGCCACTAGTCAGAGTGAAGTTTGAGTACTTCAGAGAGAGGCTTGGTGTTATTAAGATTGAAGATACTTCCAGGAGGAAGTGACGGGACACAGATGCAGGAGCCCTTCCAAGCATGGTGGTAGGAGGATCCTTCCCATGGATATGGATGTAAGTGTTGTGTGATGAGCATCAGGACGATGATCCGCTATGAACATCCATATGATGTTCTCTATGATGATGATCAGTATTATCATGAGCATCAACATGATGCTCCATGTGAGGATGATCAGTATGATCATGAGTATCAGGATGATACTCCATGGCCATGGACATGTTGTGCAGTAGCATGAACATATAATAGGTCCCTGGGAGATCCTATAGGTTGAGTAGTAAGCTCGTAATCAATCCTAGGATGCTCTTTCGAGGTTTTGCTTGTACATAGGCATGTAATAGGTCCATGGGAGATCCTATAGTTTGAGCAGTAAGCTTGTAATCAGTCCTAGGATGCTCTTTCGAGGTTTTTCCAAATAGCATGTAACAGGTCCCTAGGAGATGCTATTGGTTGAGCAATAAGCTCGTAATCATTCGTGGGATTCTCTTTCAAGGTTTTGCTTGTTAGCATATGATAGGTCCCCAGGATATCCTATAGGTTGAGCAGGAAGCTCGTAATCAGTCCTGGGATGCTCTTTCGAGGTTTTGCTAAGTCAGCATATAATGGGTCCCTAGGAGATCCTATAGGCTGATCAGTAAGCTCGTAATCACTCTTGGGATTCTCTTTTGAGGTTTTGCAGATGCACATAATCAGCCCCGAGATTCCATAGGATAGTCGCTCGCAGAGATGATGAAGACCTACATGGAGGCTAGGCCTACATCCAACATGAAAAAGGGCTGGCTCTGTAGAACTTCCTATGACGATAATAATTGAGAGATAGCACCAATGATCAAGATGACAAGTACAACATCAGTGACGATGATGATCGGTGATCCAGTGACGATGATCAAGCTCTAGTATTGAAGACTTGTGCCTATATGTATTCATGACCTGTGTCAAGAGAATACCTTCCTAGTTAAGAGGGAGTGTTGATGTATTTATAACTTCGGAATATATTCACTTGTATATTGTATGTATTACATTTGTACATTATTGTATCCCCAACGGAGATGTATTATTTCTCTGATTGGAAGTGTTGTCATTTGTATTTGCAAGTGTCCCAAGTTATATTGTAAGCGTCGTAACTTATATTTGATGGGTTATTATACCACCTTAGAGGGGTCAACCCAGTATGAGCTAAAGGGTTATTAGAACGCCCTATTGGGTTCGGTCCAGTGTCAAGTGGTAGTGGGTTATTAGACTCTCGTAAGCGAGGTTGACCCAGTTAGAGTAAAAGGCAAGTAAAGGTAAAGTATAAATAGAGAGGAGCACTTCTCTATTTATTTATTCACACACTCACTCACTTCGCATTAGTGAGAGAGAGGAGTGTGAAAAATTGGAGGAGGAGTAGCTGTTGACGACATCTATCTTTTGGGGATTCATCTTGGTGATCTTTGTATTGGTGCTTATTCTATCTCTGAGGAAGTTGCAGGGTTTTTCACCTTCTTGGTTTTCCCTAGTGAAGTGATTTGTGTCTCTTGTCTCTTGTGTTTGATATGTTGTACATGTTGTTCTCTCAGTTAAGATCCTAGATCATATTGAATTAAATGATGAAAAACTA